>JBBPFP011636282.1:0-36876 GCA_037974795.1 Kaempferia galanga
CGAGCGCGGACCAGAGGATCCGCGCTCGGGGCCTCCCGTGGGAGAATGTTTGCATGGGATGGGATGGAAGGGCCTTACCCGGGGCCAATGGGATAATTTTACTCATTAAAATGAGATAATTTATTTACTGGTTTACCTTGGGCCTTACCCGGGCCTGCTAGCCGCTTGGAACTATTCCGGTCGGGCCGGGCTCAAAACGGCCTGCTCCGATTCTTTACCTCCCCTTTTCTTGATACCCGTGCTCTTTGATCCGTAGCTTAGCGCCGCTGCGGCGGAAACACCGTCAAGATCAAGATCTCCGGTCCGGCAACAATCTCTTACGTGGTAAGATGGAGATCGGGTAGGGCAACGCATCGGCCGCGTCGATCGATGACCGGCTTTTGGATTTATTGTTCGAGTTCTTCCGATACGTTTTTGGCTTTCAATCTCATCTTCTCGTTGCATTTTTTTTAAATTTGATTTGCCACTTCAATCCCTATTATTGGACTACCTCTTTTGATCTGATATCAGAATCCAGTTTGATCTCTGTATTCGGGAACTTGATGAGGTTGTTGTCGATGTCAATTTGCTTTACCTTCTTCAATATCTTTAGTTTTTGCTTTCCTACCTTTCGTTCCCGAAGAATGACTTACGCAACCTATTGGTCCATTTAGCAGTAGTACTTTTTTTGTCTATCTTTTTCTTTGTGTGCGTAGGAGTTTTAACAAACATACCTTAATTTTGTTGCCGAAAATTTGTGTTCTTTCTTTCTTTCTTTCTTGTTTTTGGAAACAGTTTGCATCCTTCATCTTCTTATCAAAAATTGTTTTTATTTGCAGCACAAATTATCACCAGAATTTATTTATCTATCAACGATGTACGGTACTTGATTGAATTCTTTTTCTTATCCTTCTCCTTCAAAATGCATACTTTTGGTCAATTTGTTTGTCGTTTAGATATCACTTGATAGGAACCTGATACGATACTCAGATTGATTAATCGAAACCCGCTTCAAAACATTATTTAGAATAGGTCATTTCAGTTATCATTTAGAATAGGTGGTTGCATTTATTAATTTTATCTTTTAAAATATTGTCATTCAGAATAGTTCATTACAATGATTATTATTGTTATGTTGACAAAGTAATTTTATATGCCTATAGTATAGAGACATTATCTAGCCTTTAGTCAATCAAGAAAATTAATTTGGTTATTGGAGGTAGTTTGGTTGTTGGAGGTCATCCCCTCGAAGTGATAATCCCTTTTCTCCTTTTTTCTATTTCCCTACAAGATAAGACGTGGGGTTCTATCAACTTGGTATCAAAGTGAGGTTTCTCGCCACTACCATCATTGCTACCATTTCTAATACAATTGTTATTATCATCCCATATCACCAATTATATCAAACACTAGCATTGAAGTCTTTAACAACTTGAGCCTAAATTTTTTTACACAGTTGTGGTTTTATTTGAAAAAACTTCCTTTATATTTTTCTTATTTGTTTGTTTTCTATTAAAAAATAAAATGAATGCTATTATATATATATATAATATACTGGTTGTGCAGACTAAAATATTCCTATATATTTGGGTCAATTCTAACACAATGGTAAGGGAATTTCATATAGCAACAAACTAGATATCCTATAGATCAATGATGAATTCCCTTGTAGAAGTGGAGATCATATGGGATGAATTTCAAGAGCTAAAAGATTTTTTTTCTTTTATACGACATATTAGATAATTCCAAGGTGTAGATAGCTTCTTTGCATTTGGATAATCTCCCCTTCCAAATGTAGAGAATCTATGACCACCTTGGAGTCATCTGGTGTGCCGTGTAGGAGAGAAAATATTTCAGCTCTCGAAATTCATCTTACAGCATCTCTACTTATCCAATAGGTGAATTCTTATTTTGTCTCATGGATCTCCTGGTTTGTTACTATATGAAATCTTCCTTCCATCGTGTTAGAATTAAACAAGCATAATATTTTTTTTATTCTTCTAATAAAAATGAACAAATAAGAAAATTATAAAGGAAGCTTCTTCAAATATAATTGTAACTATGTTGAGGAGATTTATGCTCAAGGTGTTGAAGATTTTGATAATAGCAATGGATATAACTAGTACTGTGGGATGATGATAATGGTTGTGTTAGGGATAGTAGCAGTGATGGTAGTAGAGGGATTATAATGTAAGAATAATTGGTGGTGGTGAGGAAGTCACTTTGATACCAAGTTGATCGGAACTTGTGTCCTATCTCATAGGAAATCAGAGAAAAGAGGAAAGCAATAATCACTTCAAGGGGATCAACCTCCAACAATGAAGCTAATTCGATTAATTCATTGTCTATTGCTTTCCTCCAAAGACTGCATAATGTCTATATATGGGTATATAAGAGTGTCTTGTCAATATAGGAATTAATAATAATAGTAATAATAATAACAAATCTAATGACATTCTTTAAAGGATAATATTTTGAAAGAGAAAAATAATAATAAATCTAATGACTTTAGTCTAAAGGATAATATTTTGAAAGCATTATTTGAATATGTCTATTTAGGAATCATATCGCCACTAGAATGACAATTACTCACCATTAAATCATTTGTTTGAATTTTGATCTTGTATGTTTTTGATGAAACTCATTAATAGTTCCACAGATTATCTGTTGGTTGATAACTTGCGATTAGTTAGTTGTTCATCCACAAAGTTGATACTTATTCAAAGATAAGAACAGAATTATATTGTGCTCGGATGTCAGATTAAGGGACCTTATCAGAAGAAACCAGTAGAAACTTTTACCTTTGAAGCTTTAGCATTGTTGGGATGGATCCTCATCTGATTCTGGAGATCCCTGATACTCCAGAAAGATTGGTACAATTGGTTGAGTCATCACCTAGCAGCCTTGATAAAAGACCTTTACTTGGTAGCTCATTTGAAGTTGGACAAACTAGAGTGGAAAGAACTGGCTTGAAATATGACACACTTGCTACAAGGAATGATGACGTATTTAAGGTTGCTGATAGAAGGATAAAGAAAAATTCACTAAGTGAAATAATGAACTGCTGAGAAGCCCTGGAAGGGATGGATTGCATATTTCACAATCATCAGTTGGACAACCAGAGAGTGACACTGATATTATTTTATCTAGAAAAGGGAAAAGAATTCTGCAGGATTCTGGTATGAAGTTTGAAGACAAGGGGAAAGGAGTTAGTTTATCTTGTGATTCACATTCTGAATCTCACCGTGAATTATCAAGTGCAACACATGATGGTATTTCTCAGAAGCTCGGGGTGCAACGTCGTCTGGTACGACATGGGTGCATCCCTCCTTGTAACATAGCAAGAACTAGAATTGCATCTGAGGTTCACAGCCAAAATGGAACAATTTATTATAATGGAAGAAAATTCCATCCAGCTACTGAGATTAGCGGCTGCCATAAAAACCATGGAGATAATTGGGCTGTTAGTCATCCTGTAGATGAGCAAGAGGAGATTGGACTTATAGGAGTGCTAAACAATGTCAGCACTTCACGTCAAACACTTACTGCTCCTGATTCTGAGGTAAAAAATAATGGTATTTCTCACTGTGAATTATCAAGCGCAACACATGATGGTATTTCTCAGAAGCCCAGGGCGCAACGTCGTCTGGTACGAAATGGGTGCATCTCTCCTTGTAACACAGCAAGAACTAGAATTGCATCTGAGGTTCACTTCCAAAATGGAACAATTTATTCTAATGGAAGAAAATTCTATCCAGCTACTGAGATTAGCAGTCACCATAAAAACCATGGAGATAATTGGGCTGTTAGTCATCCTGTAGATGAGCGAGAGGAGATTGGACTTGTAGGAGTGCTAAACAATGTCAGCACTTCACATCAAACACTTACTGCTTCTGATTCTGAGGTCAAACATAATGATGATGACAAAGGAAAAACAATTTGTGATACCATGATGGCCGACAGACAACCTGGAAATCTACCACCATACAGGTGATTCTTCATGCTTAAGTACAGTATATTTATATAATTGAATAATGTGCTCTGCCTTTTAGAATATTAACATATGCTACCAAGTCCTTTTATCTTCTCATAGATAACTTACTATTTAATTGTAATAAACACCTTTCCGTGCCAAGTAGTGGAATCAAGCCATGAGAAGTAGTTGAATGGACAATTAAAACTAGTTGACATGCCATTTTTGGTCATTGATCAGATGAGTACTCTCATGCTAATTTATATATCAACATGATACTGGTTGCCACCATCAGATGATGTTGACCAGTTTGAACTTCCTTGTCTTTTTGGTTCATTCCGTAGCTTTGCACTCAACTTCATAACTTAAATTATTTTAGGCATCAAGTTATTAATTTTTTGCTTGAACGTTACTGTTTGTTTGGGACTTTTGAGATTTAGTTTAATTTTCATGTACCTAATAGTGATAACGTCTTGCTTGCTATTTCTTTCATTGAACCTCAAGACCCCATGTGATTCATTGGTAACAATAGCTATCTTAGAGTGCAATAGTTAGTCATATGAGGAAAAAGAAACTAGTGTTAGAATTAATTTAAAGAGTGTCTTTATATACTTGTTTCTTTTTAGTTTTTGTCGTAAGTTGGACATGTATAGTATCTACTCTAGCTTCAGAGGAGTATTGGTGTTACTAGTGTTTTAAGAATGATAGTTACAATGGCATGCTGAATAGGTCTAGTCCTACTTTGGGAATCAGTTCTAGGGTGTTATGTTTTAGTCATGTATGTATGGTATAATAATAGTTGTCTACGAATAAAATCAAAAAGATATTATATCCAACTAAAGTGAGTCTTTTTATTATGGCATGAGTGTGAGTAACTACTTGTGAGGATTGTCAAAACAACTAATTTCATGGTTTCAAGTAGTCGATGTTAAGACATATTGTTATATATAACAAAATTGTTAGTGGAAAATTAATATAATTCTTGCATGGCACAACAATATAGCAGCGTCTCTGTATTAGATTATTTTCATGTAAAAAGTATAAATTGTGATATCTTAGTTTAGTTCTACCTAGTGAGTTTTGAGCTTATGAATGAGATATATCCTAGATTAGCAAGCTATTGCTAACTTGGGCATAAGCGTATTTACTAATGGTTGAGCCTAACATGTTACATCTAGGCAGGTCCTGATCTTATCCTAGAATGGTGAATCCTTTGAAAATGAATTGTCTATGCTATAAATTATGATGGAATCAATGAACTTTGTCTATGCTATGGTTATCGAGTCCTAAGTTGGAGAGTTTGTGAGATCCTAATTTATTTCTACATGGTGACTTTGGGCTGTTAGCTTAATTAGGTTATCTACTATTAATTTTGGGGTAAGCATTTTGGATGAATGCTTGGGCTTTAAAAAAATTAGTGGGCTAGATTTCTTATTTATGTGGCTATGGCATAAACTGCCAATTTCATATTACTATAAAGCTTGATCTGGCAACCATATCTCCCAAACTTTAGTTGTTCCAAAAGCTTGACATTTTTTTGTTCTTTATGCTCTCTCTCATTCATGGACCTACACACTAATTGGGTTAATCGAAGCATTTGGCTAGCTTAGTTGATGGTATATATATTTATCAATTAAATTTGGAACAGAATTTGAATATAGAGGGTTATCACTTATCGAAAAGGCAACAGTTTGGTATAAATATTTTTATAACATATCATGGTTGAAATTTCGTACTGTGCTAGGGGACATAGTTGAAACACATCGTTCCAATAAATTAGCAAACCTCAATACTATCAATACTACTTGGCACATGCAATCATGTCAATGAGTACGACATTATATCAACATTTAACATCTCGTAGCATGCTATAATATGGGTCAAGATGAATTAAGATAATATTGTTGTTTTTATTTATCTTATGTCCATATAAGATATTGTCAAAACTAAAGCATGCGAAATGGAACAAAGTCTGAACTTAAATATATCTTATCTTCTTTTTTTCTTCATCTCCTTTCTCCTCCATTGGCACCATATATATGGAAACGTTGTCACAATACTAAAACAATACTGTTTTAGCCAAAGATTGAAACTTCAGTACAACTTGAGATTTTAAACCTCGTAACACATGTCCATGATCTAAAAAATGCACCAGAAAGGAATTGATGTGACTATCAGTATATATTACTACATTGTTCTACAGTGTTAGTTTACTGGTGCAAAATCATCATGAAGGACTATAAAGCAATTGCAAATGATCTATACAATTTACCAATACAACTTTTGTCAATTCTTGTACAGTGTTTTATTATGATTTTTTTTTTTTTGTTTTGGGGTTATTTGGTGACATTTGACAGGTCTTATAGGTCAGCAGAACAAGAAGTGACTAATATAGAAAGCTGTACTCAGGGCATTGAAGATTTGTGTTGGACACAAAATGAAACAAGTAAAGGACATATGCCCTCATCAAGAAATGAAGATCGAATTGAAACTGCAGATCAATTGAATATTGTACTTGATAATCATGAAACATCTGCTTTGCCTAGGTCGAACTTAAGGGCAGAAAGATCATTTTCTCGGTCAAATCCAGAAAACTGGAGAAAAAGGTACACAGATGGAAAGAGGAAACATGGATCGACTCCTGAGGTCTCATATTTAGGAACTTCATGTCAGCCCTTGAAGTCAAGAACCACTGGCACTCGTAATTCTCGACAGCGTGGTATTAATTTAGTTCCAGTTATTGAAGTTGATGAGCTGCCTTCACCAGGAGCCAGTTCTTCTGATAGCTCTAGTGCTAGGGTTAGACAGATTGAGTCAGATGGGTTATTAGCTCAGCAACTCCAAGAGCAGCTTTATAATGAATCAGAATCACTAATAACATTTGATAGTGAAGAGGTTAGAACACCCTTACTAATACCTTATTATTGTATATTGTAATCCTAAACTTTAGATGGTTTTCAGTTTTAGTTGGAACTTATTTTATTTAATGTCTTGTTAATACTATGTAGTTTATTTAGAATGCCCAAATCTGTTTATTGACAGATTGATGAAGCCATAGCATGGCAATTGCAAGAGGAAGAGAATACTCGGCGTGCTTCTTTACATTCAAATCAAATTCAGCACAACCATGTACGTAAATATTCTAGTTGTCATGTTTTGCTTGAGCTTAAAAATTTTCTCTGGTTGGAAAGAGGGATGCTATCAAGCCTTATGCTTTTTGTCTGAATTCATCTGGTTCGGTAAACTCCGTGCCTATGCTTTTTGTCTCCTGATGAAATTTGTTCTTAGGCAAGAACAATATTTTTAGGTGTCGACCTATATTGACACCCTATATTTTTGTTGGATTATGTAAATTTAAATTTAGTTACTTCTCCCAGCTTGTCCCTGTAAATTTTCTTCGAGAGCAAAACCTGTATCATATTTTATAATTAACTTTTATCATCTGCATATCCATTTTTCGTCAGTAAAACGGAGAAAATTCATACTAATGAAATTCTTTATTTGCATTTCACATGACATGTCCTTGTTCGGATTAAGCCAATTTGGCTATCATGTTCAAGAAAATAAATTGAATGCAGATATATTTAATGCAATCTTAAGAGTGTAATTGAATTATCCAATTAGATCAGTTCCCTTTAATTTAAGTTAGAATTTGGTGTAAAGATAGTACAATTATCTGTTTGCTATAAGAGTGCCGACTTAGTCAGAATAGAGGGTGCACATAATTATGTAGGATCAAATGTGGACTTTTTAACACTATGATATCAGAAAAGAGAAAAAAATGATATGATTGTCTAAAAGAAAAGACCAGTTAATTAATTGTTAGAAAGCTTTGCCAATTTGATGTGACATCAATGCTATTATCTCCCTTCTTTGGTTTTTTATGTTCAGCTTATCACTTCTTAATCCTCTTTTAGTTCCAAAAATATTAGCCAGTGAAGTCAGTTTAATTCTATGTTAGTCAAGCACCTATATCAGGCATAGAGGTGGGCATGGTTGGGGTTATCAAATTGGGAGAAAATATGTAAATCAAACAAACGTTTAAAATTTTGTTTTGTGCCAGACAAAACGGGAGAAAATTCTTATTTTGCCCGGCACCACTTTCAATGCGGAGATCTGTAGGTCGCGTCCCGGCGGGGACACGGAGGCCGCTACAACCTCCAGGGTAGTGGCAAGGTCACACGTGGGGTGTAAGCTAAGAGAAAATTTAGGTTAATAATTTCAATCAACTCCTAACTAAACAAATTTAATCAAATCCTAATAAATTGCCCCATTAACTTTATATATATATATATAATTTTAAATTCCAAAAATATATAATAACTTTTTATTTATTTATTTATCATCTAAGACACCATAATCTCATTTTTTTCCTTTTTAAAAAATATTTTATTTTATATGTTTTTAATATTTAGATTGTTTTTTATTTTTAATTAATATATTTTATATTTAAAAAAATATCAAAACCATATTGTCACAACACATACGGTATTAAAACCGTATTGTTCCGGTCATAAATTAAAACATTGATATGGGCCGAGATTTTAAATGAATCATACCAATATTTCCAGTTTCAAAAATGGTACTAAAATTCTTTCATTTTGAATTAAAAAAAAAAACAATATATCATTTGTACCACCTGCCATATTATGTTCTTTTTTGACAACTGACGGGTATGATAACCTTTTCATACTAATGCATATCATAGACTTAAATTTGGGTTCCTTTGACCTTGAGATTTTCAGATACTTTGACACTACTGTCATTTTTCATATGGACTCGTAATATTCCATTTTTTTGCTTTGCTAATACTGAATTATTTTGATTTACTAGAGAATATGTTCTTGACATGTCCTTTTCATTTCACTTTACTAAAACATAACATTGTTGTTATGATTTACTAGAGAATATGTTCTTGACGTGTACTTTTCATTTCACTTTACTATAGACTTTTCATTTCACTTTTTACTAAAACATAACATTATTCTTTTATCTTTCAACCATATGATTTAGTTGAATCTTTATTAAATTTACTTTGATCGTCTTTTCTGGAAATGAAATTTAGCTAGTAGCTTCTCAGCATTTGCATTTGCCACTATGTTTTATCTTCAGCATGTATTGGTCTGGTTCTTGTCTTTGTAAGTTAACACTTCATCTGATTTTCTAGAGAAGCAGATTACTTGCACGCCTACATTCTCAACAATCTCAACCATCCAGGAATTATATTCCCCGGTCAGCAAACAACCGAAATGGATTATCAGCAAGACGGCCACGATTAATGAGGGATACTGAATTCGATGATCTGGATATACAAACGGTAGTATTTTGCAATGTTAACTTCCAAGCTGAAAGCCTGGTTTTACTCAAAATCTCCTTAAGAATGAAAACTTGAATAATTTGTCCATGTAACATACTTGAATATAAAGAATGGAATGTTGCATGAGTTCAAATTTTATGCCTGCATTTGTGTTTGTGCCTTTTTTATAAGAAATTATGCTTGTTTCTGTGATTCTTATCAATCTTTCGTTTTATGTTTAATTTTTTCTCTTTAAGTTTGAAAGCATTTCTATGCTTTAGGTCTATAGAATTTTGTCCTTTTAATTGGCATTTGAAACCTATTGTAGAGATCTAATAAGGTTGTGGCTTTCTAGTTAGAGTTATTCTATTATTTAAAGCAAGTGTCAGATACTGTTAGTTTGTGGCTTGGAGAAACATGAATGAGGAGAAAGAAGAAAGTAAAAAAAAAACAAGAGTAGAATGGACATGAGAAAATAAAATAGGATATGAAATTAAATTTATTTCACCTGCCTGTCTACTGGTATCTGGTTGAACTGCTATTACTGAAGATACTGCCAATTGCCATTTAACAAAACTTCATCCACAGTAAGTATTTTGGTCAAATCCTTGAGCATTTCAGCATGTCAGGTGCATCAAAAAAAATCTTAAGGAACCAATAATTGCTTGGTCTAGTGGTAAGCGAGCTAGGGGTTTTGAATCCATATAATGACATTGGTGGGAGGGGTTTAACCTTGTTGCTTTCATCCTGAACATAAATAGTTTGATCCAATGTAGTGTGATGGCACTTGTGGTCAAGACCAAAAAAAAAAAAATCTTAAGGAAACAAGAATCTGTCAGTAGGATAATTTTGTTGCTCATTTTGTGTTACCTATTGGTGACTGGCCAGTTTTCTTTGAAGAATAGTGTTTGTCTATAACAGCAACAAATGAAAACCTTAATTATATTTTACCGCACCTATGAAGTTTTATTTCTAATAATTCCCCAATTTTCTCAGTGCCTTCCTAGAATGTTAGTAGGTTAGTTTTGAATCTTGCATATGATAGGCATTTTCATTTTCATTTTGCAGGGATTAGATGCTTTTGAAGAAATGGAAGTTGGGATTAACCTTGGTAGTCACATATTTGCCTCCAATATCCTTCACAGTCATAATTATTTTGCTGAGTAAGTACTTGCCTTGTATTATGCAACAATTTATGCTTCTTTTAAACAATAACTTCACACCATATGCGGAACTTGCTCAGCAACACTATAACCACATGATTCTATTGACTAATGAATGATACTTATCTTTTACTTTGGTGGATACTCTCTTTGTCATTAGTGTACTCTGTGAAAATTAGGTGGCCTAGGTAACTGTTACATTTACTGCTGTAATTTATTTCTTTTATTGAACTTCATATTTAATAGTTCAACAGTACTCCAATGTTATTCTGATTTGATGTCTGAATGCAGCTATATAGTCCATTCATGAATCATGACAGACACTATTAACTATTAAGAGAGTGAGCTTGGCGCCATGCTAATTGCCCTAACTGAGTGCAAGATCCATGTGAACAAGTGTCATTAGTTTGACCTATTCTTTTTAACAGACTAGACATCAAGTAGATGATTATAATCAGATTTCTTTTAAATCTGTGTGAAACAATAATGACTAATGAGAAGAAAGGGTGAAAAGATAAGTATAAAGGAATGCTGTATGTATATTCATCATTATCAATTGTTTGCCCCGACTTTGGGGTTTGCTAATCTTTAACCTCATTAAGCTTTATGCAATGCCTTATGTTTATATATATGTTATGTGATGTAATATGTTTATATATGCTATTCAAAAATACATTTAGGATTATTCATAGTGAGATTAAAAAAATGTTATGCTTTCCTACTCAGATTCCCAAATTAACACATTATTTTATTTTGAAACTTTTTTTTAGACATAAACACTGTTTTGTGTACATGTAAAGTAATAGAAACTTACCCAGATTTTGTTATTCATTGTGTGTGTAAACCAATGTTTATGAGTTACTTATTTGTTAAGTCCTTAAATGTTAATAGTCTATTCAATAATAGCTATATGCTTTATATGCTCCTGGATAATGCCTATGCACTTAGTGGTAACTCCATCACATGCCATCTGCATAATTTGATTTTATAGATCTCACTGAAATTCTGATTTGACAATCATAATAAGTACAAAGAAAAAAGGAATTCAAATTTCAAATTATATATATGTGTGTATAATATATTGTTATCTTGCGGGACTAATCGTCCGCGCCCCGTCCGCGACTTTTCTCAGACCCGCAATGCCCTCCTCGCCGACTGACGCCCTCCTCGCCAACCGACGCCCTCGGTCGGCGAGGGCACTTCGGGTCTGAGAATTCTATTTCAATATTCTTCTATTTGATAATTTGATAATGGCAATTGGTCACGTCCATCAAAAAGGTGGAGAATTTGAACCTAATTTCGTTTTACTACGCAGAGGTGATTATGAGACGCTATTAGCCCTACATACAGGTGCCACAACAAATCAGATTAACCAGTTACCACAATCAACAGTGCACGTATCTATATGAATCTTCGTTCTGGTTCTGAAATTCCTGTAAAGATCCTCAAATGTCTAATAACCATTTTCATGATATTTTTCTTTTTGTTTTTCCCAACAGACTGATAACATGGAACCATGTGCTATCTGCATCGATAAACCATCCATTGGAGAAACTATTAGACACCTACCATGCTTGCATAAGTTCCACAAAGACGTATGAAATACTATAATTATCACTTGTTCCTCTACCAAGAATAATGTAGTTATATATATTCCCTTTTTTTCTTCTACAGTGCATTGACCAATGGCTGAGGAGGAAGATGTCATGTCCAGTATGCAAGAGTAGTATTACTTAACACAGCCATAAGTGATTTGCTTGGTTAAAAGATCTGAAGGTAAATCTAACAGCTCTAGATTATGTACCATCATTTGCTGAATGATTTATTCTCTACAATCTTATTAGTTGTAAACTTGTATTTGCTACATGTTAAATCCCATGAGTTACTTCTGCGAATACGGGGAGTGTAACGAAATCTAGCAATTCTCTAAGATTATGTTCTTTGGTTGTATTGATGGAATGGTATCACGAGTAAAATAATTCACTTTATGTTTGATTTTGTTCTGCTTGATCTATTTATTTAGTTGGTTAGGATTGCTTGGTCCATTCCGTAGCTGACTCGCTATATAAGGGCCATGTAGTTTGGCTCTTGACCCTCAACCTATTTGTTTGGTCTATTTGGCACTCTAGACCCTTACAATTCACTTGATCCAGTTAGTTTGAGTATTTTGGGTCTTTTTTGGCATTTGCCCAGATCAGTCCTTTTAGGATTGACACACCGTTTAAATCGTCAAGTTTTTTAGGGTTTCTTAGTTCGCCGGTTCGCTTATCACTTGGTTTACTTTGACTTCCCTTGTCCATTCACCATTCTCTCGATCTAGCTGACTCATTTGGTTTGTGTAGTTTGTTTGATTTATCGGTTAGCTAGTCTAGTCTACTCCACTTGTCTTGTCAAACTCTCCACTCCAAAAAGGTTGTTTACGCTCATCTTTTCTCAGTCCCTAAGTTTTGGAAAGGGGTCAATTAGGAGGTCAATTTCTAGTTGACCACTAAGACGCTCTCCACTCCACTTTTTATGTAAATTCCCTTGCTTTGTATATCTCCATTCGCTATTTCGTACCTTTGTCAAATTAGGATGTCCACTAGTTAATTAGCTTATCAAGTTCATAACACAAACTATTGATGATTTGGTCGCCTATTAAAAGAGCCGCCTAGTATAAAATTCAAGATAATTAATAATAATAATAATAATAATAATAATAATAATAATGAGAGGACTTAAAGATAATCGATGCACAGAGCTTCAATCTCAGAGAATGATGTATGATATGTAGTTTTATCTTGTATTGTAGCTTTCAAATCCGTGATCTCTAAGTTATAGTAATAATTTTACTGTTCACAGAGATCGTTTTCAGCAATTTATATGCTTTTTTACTGATTGCATCTCACCATAGATTACTTCAACAATCAGTTCATTGAAAATTACTAAACAAAGTATATAATAAAAATATAAAATAAAAATAGGGTAAAGTTCATTGAAAGATAAATGGAATAATAGTATATATGTACGTATAATTTAACTTGATTAAAGTGAAGCTTTTTTGAAAGGAAAAAATGAAACTATTATATAATGAAAATATAATAATCTCTGACAGTAATAATAACTTCTGGATTTACAAAAAAATAATTCAGTATATTGCTCTACAATAGCCATAGGCACTTGAATCAAATCTTTACACAACTGGAGAAAAACATATTTCTATCACAAATTTATCTAAAACACACAACTTCTTGCCTATGATGAGACAAATGTTCTTTGGATCAAACAAAGAATTGAACCAAAATCACGCCCAATTTGCTTCCACTCCTAAATCAACAAGCCTAAAGGAAATGGAAACTATAGCCCCCCGGATGGGACTGACAGACTTAATAAATCTGTGATGAATCTTAAAGAATTTGAATGGTCGCATGGAGATGTTCCTTCGCATGTTGAAAACTATATATGCATGCTTGGATCACCAAACTTTAATCCAGTAAGAATTGGAATGCTGTATATTTGAGGAGTTCCTCAGGTGGTTTGACATCGAGTAAATCTTTATCATGTACAGAGGTTGATATTTCATCCAGTGAGAAGGGAATGCTGTATCATGAGGAGAAAAAAAAAGAGATGAAATTAAAATGAAGTACTCTATAGCTTTAACACCACTACAATATATTAAATAACATTGCTTCTACCTCAGATCATCATCCAGCAAAAACGTAGCTTCATCGTCGTCTGTGGAATCATTTACCATTAGTTTACTCATGTCAGAAAGTACCTGAAGAAGAATGAATGAGAGAAATTAATGGTTTTAAATGACTTTATGGAATTCGGAGATTAACAGGAAAAGGAAAGAGGATTGGCTCATGAATGATTTTAATGTAATATCTCGTTTCCTGAAGAATTGCAGAATGCTAAGATTTCGTTGTTTGAACTTACAGTTGGTGAAACACTTTGACTGTTGTATTTGTCATCATAATACTGGGTGCAAATTCTGTACAGCTGTTGAACAGTCAGCGCCTGCATATACATTGGAGGCACCAGTAACAATCAAAAATATTCAAATGGCATGCTTTCAGTACTCAATGCACATCTGATGGGTTTGAATAAATAAGAGTAAGCTTTACCGGGCAGAGATCATTGACTATCTCATCGTATGAAATCCTATACTTTTGGAATATTACCTGCAGATGACACCAAGAACCATCAGATGGAAACAATACAGTATTACTATTTTTTTATTCCAAACTGAAAACAGGTATACTTCAGAAAGTGAATTAACAATACTTGAAATCACATGACAGATGTGCCCTTTCATAAAAGGCAGGATGCTGTGTCATTTGCAATATGTAATATCTCAAAGTTACACAAACTGGATAGGAGAACATGTATCTGATTCTAGAAATAAAGTGCCACCACACGTTGACAGTTTAAGTTTCTGGCAAAGGAAGTAAGGCAGTTGATTGTAATTAGAGCTAATAGTAAAAAAAAATTCAATACTACCGGGCAGAGTTGATTTATGTTTGTGGACAATAGTCAATTAGAAGCGACATCGTGAATTACTGAGACTGAGAATCTACACGCTAATATTCACTTAAAAGCTTCTCAGGTTCTTCTTAAGTAGCAAGTATGACCACCAAAAATTAAATTTAATAGTAAAGAAATAGAATTACATCAACTAGTGTTTCTTTGCAATCTTCTTGGGGGTAATTCCACATTAAGAAATAAATGTGTAATTAATAGGAATAACCAACTCAATATATACCAGTAACAGATCAAATGGACAAACTACAATTACACCCAAGAATAAAATGGAATGATATGACATTAGATATTAGTTAATGATTCATTCAAGAAAATGGTGCACAGAATTTACAGATATCTAAGAGACAACCTATCCATGTACATTGACAAACCACTGTGTATTGAACTGAACTTACCAAGAAACCAATAGCTTGTTTTGTGTGCTTAAGTTCATCTGACGATGATCCAACAAGCTACAATTAAGAAAACCCAAAATATTAGACGTATATACAGAATCTCCCTGCTAAAGAATATAAATATATAGTAATTACCTCTGGTTTTAATTTACTACACCACAATTCCATTTCATCCAAACCAGATTTCACGTATTCTCCGTTGCTAAAGGAGCAACATTCTCGGCGCAGGAGAAGACTATAACAACATATAATAGCATACTCCAATCAAATGGCATGTAAATAAATTTGAAATTCAATATTCAGAGAGAGAGAGAGAGACTAACCTATTAAAAAGTTGAATATTGATGAAGGAGAAGACTTGAACAAAGAACTTCTGAATAAGAATCTCAGGTACCTAAAATACAACATACAGACAAAGGTAACCTAATTGCCAGAATAAACTTTTGTTCCTAATTTATACACAACAAAACAATCCTTACATAGTTCTCTTGCAACACTGCCAGGAGATTATCAAGATTGTCGATGATGCTTTGCCACGGGCTGTTCTGAGCGTTACTTCCAAATGAACGCCCTCTCAGCATGCTTTTTGCTCTTACTGTTCTAGTTACCTTCAGTTTCAAAAATTTTTATCAGCAAAGTAAAAAAATGTGCACTTAAGGTCTTAAAACATCCATCAAACATGTTTATAACTTGGAATGTGATTAATGGTAATATGTCCCTGTAGCATTTGTTAGAGCCAAGAATATCATCTAAAAGAAGCTATTCTGAGATACAAGTTGGTATACAACTATATATTCTCCAATTATAGCAAAGGCAGCCACACCAGTCTGATGAAGTTAGTGTCTGGCTGGTATTTAAACCTTTCTCCAAACATAAAGCATATGCAGCAAACACTGACTGAACCTGTATTGACTGTAGGACATGATATATGTAATAGTATCTGAGTAATGAAAGAGCATAAAGAACGAGTGGAACAGTAACAGGCATTATAGATAAGCATTCAGAATTTATGTAAAACTAAATTGCAGAGGCAAGTAGAATATGAGGTAATAAAATATACACTTTTCCTAATGATGAATTGTTATTAAATTAGTGTGTGTGTGCCACCTAATGCAATCAGCTCGTGCATGTGGTGTTAAGAGCATGAAATTGTAGATTTTGCCCATATTTAAAGAACTTTAGTTTTGTGATGAGTGATGATTGGCAAATTTTTAACAATCACGGAGACATGAAAATCATCTCACCTGTATACACTGTGAAATTAATGAGCTCAACTCTTTCTTTGCATTATCACGAAGGATCCCAAAAATTTTTTCAACAAAAGCTGAGAGCTGTTGCTTGAACAGCAATGCTGGATATTTGGCCTCAACTTGGCGCACAAAGACAAGTCCATCCACAGGAAGGTTTGAAGAAGAGCGGAACCCCTGCACCACATTACACAAGAAATGAAGTCGATGAATTTGACATTTACTGAAGAATTCGTTCAGTAACTAAATAAAATTCACAACAAATTTGCATATCAAAGAAAAGACGAGATGAGTTACATACTTGTGTCATTCGCCCAAATAATGATGTTGGTGTTGGAGGCTTCCCTCGTGGTGTAGAACTAGCTGCACCGGCAGCTTTTAGACTCTTTTGCAAGAGATATAACAAAGTAGATGAATTTGACAACCAATAAGCTAGGTGTTCGGTGCTCTGGTCATCCTGCATATGTAGTTGGATTGAGTACCTTATAGTTAAGCAATTCTTATAAAATAAAAGAGATATAGCTGACTAGCAACATCAGATGGTACCAGAAAAGGGTGCAATGAAAATTAACAGTTATCCGACTCTTATAAATAAAACAGATAATTTATAGGCCACAGCATATGCTAATGGACAAAAGAGCAAAGGAATTTAACAAGTAATGCTGATACAAGTTGATCAGCAAACAAAAGTGCATTAAGTATCTGAAAATGTAAATTGTTTCACCGTACACCCACACAAGTAAAGGATCTATGCTATTGATGAAAAAGTAAAGGACCAATGCTTAAAACTAGTCTGCTAAATAACTTAATAAAAAGAACAAGTACCAGACATCTAATTGAGTTACGATCTCTGTCCAACATAAAGTTAGAAAGCAAAATATATGATTCAATAAATAAATATCTATCAATTGATAGAACTAATGAAATAGGCTTCTGACTATGGCTGGATGAATTAAATTGATGCCCTTAACTGACCAAAGTGATCATCCTTTCCAGACACTATTCTGTGTTTTTTCTCTCAAATTGCACGGTCAAAAATTTCCCAAGTTCCAGAAAATAATACCCTGAGATGCTTCAAAATACTGTTTATCTTTTGCTCGAAGAACTTAATCATCAAAGTTGATCATTTAACTACAAATAATTTATCCGAGCATAAGTAATTAAAAGCATACTTTGTCTCTTCAAAATTCTTTTAAATATCACCAGAAGAACATATTCCATCCACGGGACAAATCAATTACAGTGCAATAAGTTTAATGATCTTCTGTATTGCACATATGTGGCAAGAATAAGTGCCTATTCAACCATTGTCTACATAAAGTCAATCACAAGAAGAATTGGCTTTACCTGCATAAAGTTGGTTTTACCTGCATAAAGTTCTAACTGCTCAATTAAAGGGTACAAAGTTTAGTATAAAGAATAAATACAGAAATTGTATATATAAAAAAGAAAACTAATCTAGTGTGATAAGGAGTTTATTCACCATTTACCAACAACAATATGTTTATGCCACATTTCATTCAAGGCACTATGGGTTTTTAGAATACCAGAATAATTCAACAGTACATGCAATATAAGTTGGTCCCAACCAGATTATGGACCAACTTATTGCAATCAGTATTGAATAGTCAACTAATATCAGACCAACTGAATTTCCTTTATTTTGGCCAGTACGTGCTGAAAATTGATTCAATTAAATTCTACTAAAGAAATTTAACCAACGTCAGCTGATATGTCTACTGTGCACTGGGAAAATAGAAAGGAAATAAAAATATATATATAATAGAAGCTTAGATTACAAAGACAACTCAGAGGTTCTTTTGCAAAGCAAATTTGAGTTTCACCAACACCAAATTAGGTTGTGCCTACCATACTGGGATAATTTGTTGTCAATTTTCTCGGGAGACTCTAACCTAACCAGATTTTTAGAAATATTTTCATAGTTATGTATTTCATTTACTTTTAACCAAATATTGACATCCCAATACTTGTCAGGCCAGGCTGTTCAAGTTTTTTGGACATCCCAACGTGTGTTTCATTTTCAAAAGCAAGAACAGGTCAACTAACAACAACAATTATAGTTGTAGTTGGAACTAAATAAACATAAATCTATGTAGTATACAAGAACCTCAATTGCACAGCCAATCATCTGAATAAGACGGTCAAAAACACTTGTTTTCTCTGCTTCAAATAATTTCCAGTGAAGAAGAGATTTATATATAGTCACTGCAGCTGCTGGCTTTCCTTCATCAAAACCAATGTTTTGAACCACACATTTGATCAGCATGTCAACATTCTCCTGAGAGTAAAACACAGTATGTGAATAACCTATCAAAGAATAGGAAAAACATAAAATTAAACCTTGATAAGAAACTTCTATTACATGCGGCCTGTCAACATAAGATTTCCTCAACCTGGAATCAGTCTTGGCAATGAGTTTAATAGGAGGAGGAGCTTTTGGTAGGTCCTGCAAAAATAATGCAGGAGTAACACAAGTCAACTCATGGAAGAAGTCACAAAAGAGAAATTGACAATGCCGTCTGTTGCAGACCTTATGATCCATAAATTGATGCGGAAGGTTGTCCATACTCTGCAAGTCATGACAACATGCAAAGTGAAAATGCCAGGAGAAAAAAATTTGCAAAGATATGGTGGAGATATTATAGAGGGTAGAAGTACTTGTTTCGATGGGGTAGAGGGTGTGTTTTTGACTGACGTAAGCATTAAGGCTTGCTGTCGCAGTACTTGATTCTCAGATTCCATATTGGACAACTTTTCTTGAAGACTGCAGTAGGAACATACAAACTTAATCCATTGTGGAATAGAAAATGTGTCTAAGAGTCAAGGTCCAACTCTGGACTTAAATTCAAACCATTTTTTTTCAAATACAAAATCCATTTTGAATAGAAAATGTGCTTAAGAATCAAGGTACGACTCTATACTTAAATTCAATCCTTTTCTTTTCTAAAAGCAAAAAGGTTTTAACTTAAATTCAGAGTTCTACCTTGATTCTTAAATTCAAATCATAATGTCACGCTAAAGACAAAAAATGACAATAACTATATAAACCTTTGTATCGATGTTTTCAGATCAATTAATTTTGCTTCTGACTCATCAATCTTTGATTCTGCCTCAAGAATTTTCTTTAGCCTCTCCTCACTTAGGGCACTTGTTTCCTCAAACTTTTGCTCTGTTTCTTGAATTTTTGTTTCAAGAGAACTCACCAAAGCCTGAAATTCATACCAAAACATTATGCAAGCAAAAAGAAAACTAAACAAAGTATAGCATATCAACACTCGGCCCCAATACCCACAAGATGTTATTCTCAATTGATACAAAGAGGTCATGGAAGGCAAACAATACACTCATGTAGAAAATAAGAAATGGAGTAAAATGAGGCAGTGTTATTCTACTATATTTTGCACTAAATCAAATAAGCTTAACCAATACTTGCTGCCATGTCCAATTTGAATATTTAGTATGTGTTTGCTTCCTAAAACATTTTCCAGTTCTCTCTTTCTAATTTTCCTTTTCTAGAAAAGAGTTTGGAAATTGGAAAGAAAACAAGTCTGACATGTTTTTTGCCAAAATGATCGCAACAAGTAAAATCTTATTTCTCATTAGTCCAAAATGAATTGCCTAGATTTACTTTCAAAATTAACCTGGAAACACAGATAAATCTAATTAATTATCATTCAAAAACTTGAAACAGCAGGTAAGGATGACCCAATTTTGAACTACCAGTTCCCTGAAGTGACACTATGATACTCTTTGGCACAATAGACAAAAGATTGTCTGTGCCGATCAATATTGAATGCCGCTAATTTAATTTTTGACCATGTCACCCAACCCAATACAAGAATTCAAACCACGCTTTAACTTTGTACTTTCTTCCATTTATGTTGCTTCCCAATCAATAATTTGCTGATTCAAGTCTATGAAAACAGGGTGAGGGTGTTAGAACTCTAGTGGACTTTTACTAGAAGAATCATTTGGAGGATACTTGCAGAGTAAGTGTCCTATTCTGGAATTTCCTTGATTCTTCTTGTGCTCTGTTGCTTATGCAGTTGGAGCTATACAAATGTTGATACTCACGTTTCACTTATGCTTTTAGATCAAGTAAGAACTTTGTTAGTAGATATTCCTCCCCGTGCAAGCGCCCCACCAGTGCGAAGACTTCTCGTGTGAGGGTTTTTCCAGTGCAACGACTGCTTACTCACATGAGAGTTCCAAAAATGCAACGAGAAGACTTCTCCTCTTCGCTTGAATCCTCCTCGCAGGAGGGTTTCCCGAGCCAGGGTTCTGCCTCCTTCCCTTCTCCTCCTTGATGTCTTGGGGGTGCTGTGTCGAGCATGTCTTTTGATGAAGCTAATACTTAACAAAATAACCTCATCATTACCTCTACTAATTTTCCACTTATGTTTAATTCTTTTAGCCAACCCAATCCAACATAAAAATTGTTATTCATCTTTCCTCGTCCTCAGTCTCAAAAATTCCACCCATCAAACACTACCTGGGTAATAAATTGTTGATGCAACACCAATATTAAATCATTGAACCATACAAGAATTTGGTGACAAGATTTGATGAGGCAAATGAATAAATATCTCACAAATAAAGCATAAACACATACAACGATTACAAAGAGGAAATTTCATTAATCAAAGATTGAATATTACATAGACATGACATCACTTTTATAAACTCAATATCAACTAGCAAGAAAAGAAATACCCCTGAATCAAACATCTATCATACTAAAAGATACCTATTAAACTTTAACCAAATTTAAATTATTCCCATAAAATTAATAATTATTAAACTTCAACAGATAAATTAGGACAATTATCAAAATTAATCAAAATAAAAAAACTAATTACAATGAATTCTCAATTTAAAAAAACTATTTCATTATTTACCAAGCTTAGTAATCATCACTACACCGCTGAAGGAAAGAAGTGACTGTTTGGCCCAATCAATCTCCCCTTCCACAAGACTTTGCCATTTCTACATTTTTCCTCAATCCTCCTTTATGTTAATGTAAGTGTGCAAATATAACTCTTTGTTTCAGTTGTAGATAATACCTATTATTTGTTCCAAGCATACCGAGAAGATATTATTCCATAATAGAATATAGATAGTAGAGTTATGGGACTGCAAAAATTATTTATCCAAGTTTGTGTATACCCAAATTTGTGTCGGTAGTAAGCAAGGTTTAAAATCTCGACCTGTGCCGAGGTTTCGATCGTAGACCGGAACGATACGGTTTCGGTATCGTATCGTGCCGTGCCGATACTGTTTTAGTATTTTTTATTTATATATAGTAATTATTTGATAATATATTTATTGTGTATAATTTAAAAATAAGTTGTACATTGATTTTATATAAATTCTCAATTATTGAACAACTTAATATTGTAAGAAAAAACAATTAAATATAATTTTCTAAAATATTTCCTAGATAGATCAAGTAGAGACATTCTATGATAAAAATATATATGAGAGATCAGTAGAAACATTTTAAGACAAAAATATATATTTCATGGGTTTAGGAAGCAAGAATCCTTAAATATGTTAATATTCATGGATCTAAATTTTAAATTAATTCTAAAATAAAAAAAATATTATCAATAATAAATATATAAATTAACATAAAGATGTTACTTTATATACAATAATATAAATTTTAAATAGTAAAAAAATATAAATTAAATAGTAAAATAGTAAAAAATATATAAAATAATAAAAATATCAGAACATAAATTTGATTTTAGAATTTTTAAAATTTTTTTGGAATATTAGAATATAAATGTGAATTATTAGATTTTTTTAGAATTTTTAAATGAAATTTAAAATATCAAAATATATATTAGAATAAAAATCTGAATTTTTATAATTTTTTTAGAATTTTTAAATAAAATTTAAAATAATTAAAAATATTAGAATATAAATCAGATTTATTATAATTTTTTTAAAAATTTTTAAATACAATTTAAAACATTAAAAAATCAGAATATTAATTAAAATTTCAATTTTAAATATATATTTAATATATTTTATTGGTATAATTTAATTAGGCTTTATAAAAATTTGTTTAAAATATCACACGTACCTTGAGAATTGTTTAAATTAATTAAATCTAAATTTTAATTTTTAGGGCGGATGATTGTGGACCGCAGCATGCGCGATCGCGGAAGGCGCTAAAGGCGTTGCGGGACGCCTTCAGCGCCCGTCGTGGAATGCTTCCAATGCCTAGACGCTTCCAGCACCGCCAGAGGCACCAGCGACTCCTTCGACACCACCTGCGACACATCCGGGATGGGGTCGCCACTCTTGCGGCCACTGGTCGCCTTACCACTGCTCGTGTTGATTGCTCTCTGGCTTTTTTTACCTTCTTCTTCTGATGCCGCAGACACGCATGTCGCGTGTGATGCACGCCAAATCCAATGGGTGCAAGGTGCTGGTTTCAGCCGAGCAGTGGAACGGTAAAAACCGTCCGTGTTGCCCGGCACGGAACGGCATTCTTTTCCTTGGTAGTAGGTATATACAGCAATATAAAGCAGTATCCAAAGAAATATAGGCCTACTAATAAGTATCACCAGTACAGGTGATTTTGAAATATAGGCCAGTAGCATTGTATGGGAAGTAATAAAAGTTTATTTACTCTTTGTGCTTAGACTTGTTTTGTAGTAGAGGCAAGTGAAGAATTCACAAAGGGATAAACTATGGGGACCTAACTCACCTTTAATTTTTCATTTTCGGCTGTGATTTTATTTGTCAAATCTGTATCAATAACTTGGACCTCATGTACCAAAGAAGCATTTTCTGCAGTCTTCTTGGAAGCTTCTTGCTCTGCTGCAAGCATAGTTTTTGTTTCTGCAACCTGTAGTTGCATATCCTGCAAGGCTACTTGCAACTTTGTAATTTCTTGAGACCTTGCTTCCTCCAGGTCAAGCTACAAATGAAAGTAAATGGTATGAGGACCTAAACATTTGTAGTCATACTTATTCTAAATATAAATTACATTGAAATATTCACTCTTTGTCAATAAAATATATTTAGGCCACAGACACGTAAAGTGCCAGCATGTTGTGATGAGTCATGCATGGCAGCCACAGACACCATCTTCATACACTTTTCAAAATTTTGATAAAGAATACTGAAAATTTACACCATACTAACCCTCATGCGTTTCTCCAGCTGTAGTCTCCATGTGAGTTCTTCAACTTGCTTCTCTAACTTATTTTTAGCTTCTTGGAGTGCACCGGCTTCTTTTGCAGCCTAAAAATCAAGAAAAAATTAAGGTGATGCACAAAATAGTAAAATGTAAACGCACAAATATTTTGCTCAAATAAGTGAGTTTTTCATCTATAGTAAACTTGAATAACAGAGAACAAAGACATTTGACAGCAACATTCTAAATTTATCCATTTGATTCTTACAACAATAATTTTACATTAGTTTCTCTTTATCTATTCAATTACAAATAAGCCTTCAGTGTGCTAACTATTCGAGATAAGATACGTTGTACTGTTGTATACTTGAAAGATGAGGTTTTTCAACTATTTTACAGATTCATAAATCAGCTCCTCAATAAACTATCAGGTTGCTCTAGATTTGCAAGCAAACCTTTTTCCTTACTTGAAAATACAAGTTATTTCTTATGGCACAATCTAAAGCATAATTGTACAACAAAACTATATGAGATAATATAGGAACATTTTAAAGTATATTTGAAGTAGGAAAAAAATACCAATTTAAGTTTTCGTAGTTCCCTTCTAGCAACTCTTCCTCTCCAAGCACATTGCATCGTAATTGTTGCTTTCTTTAGCCTCATATAATGTAAGCACGCTAAGTGTCTGCGGAAATAACTCTGAAAAAAGGGCAGATGGACTTAACACAATAACATGGAAAAAGATAATTAGTGTTGAAAACTAAAGCATCCAGCACATACACATGTAATAAATACTTCTGGAAATAGGTTGATTTTATAGATGAATGAATATTCATATACTAGGGAAGATATTCAACTAGAAAAAATAATTATGAATATGGATGGATTCATGGAACTGTAAAGTGTCACTTCTTTAACAGACCAAAACAACAATATATTGTTAATTTTTGTTGACAGGTAAAACACAATGTTCTTGTACCTGAATAATTATTGCAGCTCTTGTCTGTTTCCTATAATGCAATTCTTTACGAGCAACCATCCCACGTAAACCAGATTGAATGGTAATAGATGCAAGACGATTGTTGGTGTACATTTTCCTTGCAAGATGCATGCGAAATAATGCCTGGATTATTGAGGCAGCAGCTTGCCTACGCATGTTTTCATAATGTTGACGTGCATTGTAACCTTCAACGGAGGGTGAAATTTACTTTTAGTGCAATAATATTATCCTTCTGGACATCAAATATGCAGAAATATAGAGGCAACATATCCAAACCAACCAAATTATTGCACAATTCTCAATATTACCTCTGCATGCAGTCTGTAACAGTATAGCTGATTTTTGGAGTAAGATGAAATGTTTGCGAGCCAAATAGGATCGAACTTTTCTTTGAATTTTCTTAGCAGAGAGTCCAAGAACTTCATTCCTACGAGCATCTAATTCAGCCATCTGACCAGCACGAAGAAACACCTTTGTTTTGCCTATCTAGAAATCCATATAGTACAATTAAAATTTTGTCGGCATTAAAACATGGCAAGTCTTTGCAAGAATATGTAGTTTGAAAAATGTAAAATTTCTTCCATCTGTTTAAGTAATTGGGCACAATTTACCCACTACGGATACCAATTAGCAAAATATATAGGGAAAATGTATTTGCACACCTTTTTTTTTTGGATAAAGGCATTTTGAAAAAAGTCAAAAACATTGACTACATCTTTCTACCACTAATACACGGAATATGAAACTATAATAGCCTAATGAAAAGGAAAAAACAATGAGAAATTCTTTGAATGATATTTTTTGGACAAAAATCAAAGGGTTCTCCTAATTATCAGAATCGTTAAAAGGGCTCCTCTTTTTCAAAAAATCAAAAGGGGACCCCACCATATTTCTAATACCGAAGATACTCTTATTCCAGCATTGTTGGAGCAGCTACGGCGTAGGAACTGGATCAAAATCGCTTCAACATGAACAAATTCACACTAAAAATATTGTAACGACAATTAATTGGCTACTACAATGTTGTAACACTCAATTAGTCGTTGTTACAGTAGTTTTGAATTTGACCATGTTGAAGCAATTTTAATTAAGTTTGAGCAATTTTGACCAAGTTGGTAAAGAATTTTTTATATAAAAGTACTCTGTAAAAAAAATTTTTGACGAAGTTGAATAAATTTACTTTTACACGTTATACTAGCTACTCCATAGATGCTACGTCCATAGTTGCTACAACAATATTCGAATAAGGATATCTTCAGAAATATGATACGACGCTCTTTTCACTTTTTTTTTTTTTTTTGAAAAAGGGATGCCCTTTTGACAATTCTGATAATTAGGCCCTTTTGATTTTTACCCTTATTTTTTATCTCTGTGAATTCTTTCCTAAAAGCAATGAGTCCCAACTATTTGACCTAATTTTTATATCAAATTAAATGAGTTGAAATATTAGTATTATTCTGTATTATTGCTCCTGTTAGAAGATGACTTAATCTTTTATTAACTGCATAAGGAATTTAGAGGCTGCTGTTACATATATACAATCTTGGTAATCTGTTTTTAAAGCATGGTTGATGTGGATTGTGGATATTTTCCTTTCCTAAAAATTAAAGTAGTTTCATCTTGCAGTAATATCTGACGATAACCTTTTCCAGCTACTTAACCCAAAAAATATATTGTTCATCTTCCCAAACCTATTACTTTGCTCTTGTTCCTTATGAAATACGTAGAGGCATGCTTGTAGGTTAAAACTTTCATGTTGTATTGATTTATCCATAGCAAAGCACCAAGCAGCCAAAATCAAGCACCAGACGTAAACATAAAAAAGTTAGCAACAAATTGTATGGAGCATGTGGATGGTGTTGGATGAACCTGCAGATAACTGGACTTTTCAAGGAGACAATGCAATATCATGTTTCTTAGTGCCAACTTGTTTATTTACCTGATAGCCTTTGAGACCCACTTTCTCTAACAATTTCTTAGTAACAGTCACCTCATCAAAATTCATACTGTGACAAAAAAAAAATGTAACCAATTATAAGCCATGATGCTAAATTTTCCAGACACTGAGATTGATAACAACTACCTCTCATCCAATAAATTGGGTGCAAAAATGCCAAACCGGTCAACAAATTCATCGAATGTGCGTCGTGTGGGATATCCAGCACAACTTATTCTGATTGCCTCCAACACACCCTATATGCCACAGAAAACAAAGCATCTTTGCATGTAATTGATACACTAAAACTATACTAATAAAAATAACTAGTATTTCGACATAAGGTTGTCAAGAGGTGTGAGTCGTATGATGAATTATCAAATCGTGAATCATATGATTGACAACTATAATTCAACTCGCTCTCACCATGCCATTTGGCATGAACAAGCATGTAGATAGAAGAAACATCACCCTTTTCAACAGTATAGAGACCAAAATTTCAGAAACTAGTCAAGTACCAATTTTAACTATTTCTGAAAAATGAAATGTTGAATGGTAAAACCAAGTAATATCAACTCATTTAAGCAACATAAGGAGTGCTCAAATGGGTTATCTAGCAGTATGGTCCATCTACAATGTTTGGTCTTACAAGCAAATAATAGTTCGGGATAAACGAAGGTGTGCACAAGGTAGACAAGAACAATTACATAGCAATAATCTAAGTGGATGCAAAATTACCCCACAACGAAGCTGCTGGAGAATATTAGCGTTCTCAAAAATTGCAGGTCTCAGAAGATTATTAGGCTTTACACATCGTATGTAGTGGGGCTCAGTATGGCTTAGAGTTTCTAATAAAGTTTGAAGTTGTTGCTGCAAAGAAGTGCAGACAAGTGTTACGTACATACAGCATATTAGCGTCAGAAATTGTAAAATGGAAAAGAAAAGACCAACAGCTCACCTTACACCTTGAGCCAATTGATGAGAACTTCGAAGACTTAGATGAGTCCTCTGTAAGTGGTGGGAAAAGACCTGCAACAAAGGGACACCTTGAAGCACCCAAGAGTTCTTGGTGTTCAGCAACAACATAATCTTTGTTCTTATCCAAGAAAAGTTCTGTTTGATATGTAACCTGAAAGATATTAAGAAAAGATGACATTCCTGACCATGCAGAAGAACTACTCAAAATGGCGAAGAAACTAAGAGATCGTATCTAGACTTTGAACTATGAACATAGTTCAAACTGAAGCTGGGCTCAACAGATTTATGCACTTACTGCATACTAATCAGTTTTTTGCCACTTCAAAGAAGTTGACAAAACTTGTTTAGTTCAATCAATCCAGTTGAATTTAAATGTTTGAAGCTTTTCAACTTACATCACCAGCATAATGACGGATGGTAAAGTCGGAGCGTGAAAATTTAGGTTTGATGAATCGCTGGTGATTCTTAAATGTTTGGTACATCTTCTCAGCAAATGTTTCATGTGTTGACCTTGGCATCATACTAAGAATATGAACATACATCAGCTGCTCATAAAATATTAATACGCAATGTGACAAAATAGAAATATTGGAGGGGTATTATCATACATACCAAGCTTCATCTAGAAGAGCAATTATTCCACCTGGTTTCTGAAAAATGTTCAATGAAGGGTGAAAATATACACTTAATACTGAAATTTCAATTTACTTTATAACGAAGTGCATATGAGTGTACAACTATAAACCGCACATAAAACAATAAAAATACACAGGTATGCCTAGGATTTGCTAGCTAGCACAGGAGTCTTCTCTATTTTTCCCTGTCATTGTTACAAACTATGTAAATTAATTTACTATAAATAAAATAGACAGTAGATGTCATAAATCCTATCAAACCAGTACACAATCAAATATGGCATAGTGTTCCATGTTACAGCATGCTATCTAGCACATATACTGGTCCAAAACTTAGATCTGGTGGACCCATTCTGACATTTTAGAATTGATTACAATAATTAATCATGTAATACATATCCGTCAATTCTCAAAGTTAACTAAAATAATTTTCCATAAAATTCCTATGATCTTTGAAGTGCATACTTAGATCTTACTGCTATTGGTGTATCATCACATATCTTTGGCAAAAAGTCATAGCTCAAGCCTCATATAGTACTCTAAGACACAAACAGACCATTTATATATGACCATGGCTCATGGGTGGTTTTAACATATTCTCTCCTTTCATCAAGATATCAGACTGCATAGGGTAGATTCTAGATAGAAACAATTTTTAACATTCCTAGAAAGCCTCTTCCAACTTCTGTTGATCATTGTTGGCAAAGAAATAAGTGGGTCTTTCTAGTTTTTAGTGCTAAACAAAACCATTATGGGTCATAATCCTTCATTCACTTAAAGGACAATTTGAAATGTCAGATATAAACTGTTAAGCATGGGAGATGACAGATAATCATCACTAATAAGGAGATTGTTTTTCTTTACAACTCGTCTTTGTTCACCAAACTATTAAAGATGTAACAATATACACGAGAGCAAATTACAGTGATTTTGCAATTTATTTACTTGGGTAATTTTGTAATGGAAAAAGAAAGAAAATATTTAGAATAGCAAAGTTCAACCATGGAGAATTTTGCAATCCGTATAGATGGATTCTTGCAAATGTAAAAAAAGAAGCTTGTTCACTAGATATAACCCAAAAGATTTATAGCAGAAAAAATTCCTTTAGGTTGAAACTCATTACAAACCTTCTCAATAAGATCAAGAATATCCTGATTGTCAATAAATTCGATATAACTCCAATCAATCTCTTCTTTTGTATATTCTTCTTGTTCCATCTTAAAAACATGCTGTTGCAATAAGCAGAAAACAGATTAACAATCATCTTCTCGACATAAAAATGTTGCATTCTCAGCAGAACAACAAAGTAGAAATTTTCATCCAGTTTTTATATAATATTATTCTGCACAAACCTGATTAAAATGTTGTTGCAGTTTTTCATTAGTAAGATTGATGCAAAATTGTTCGAAACTGCAAATGATAAATATGTTAGAATCAAATGGAGGGGCCTTAAGCACATATAGGAGGGAAATAAGTAAATGATTAGCTACATGTTGTTTAATAGGTAGAGAAAAAAATACAACTACTCATAGGTAGAAGGGCATCAACATTCCAACATGAATATATGTCACATCCATCTGTATCAATATCTATCCTCCAGGATCTAAGAGGTCTGAACTATGAGAAATAGATGGTGTTTGTGCCAATAAAGCCAACCAGAAATAAGCATAAATTTTAAACAAAAGCAGTTTCCATCAAATATATGCATCAAAGTATACATGTAAAAGGCTGCATAGTGAGTGAAGGAAAGAGATACCGCTCTTGGCAAGCGATGCATGTCCTAACTATTTGAGGTAGGCTACATGGATAGTGAAGGCATTAAAACAAGTTGGAAAATATCTGTTACCATATCAATACAAGAAGCTTAGAAGACGAAAAGTGATGTACAGTAGACCTAGCCCAATCTAAAATCATTAGTAGACCACTTGGAACACATACATAACTCCGAATCCTGCATTTCGCAATACAGAAATAGTCACTTCCTATCTGCCATTAGTCATTTCCTACCTCAAGTGACAACAAGTGCTAACTTGAATGTGGAGGCAAGTTCCCACATGGAATGGAGCTCCTAGCAAAGAAGTTGTAGCAGTGACTTGTTGAGCAATGTGTTCATCCTCCCTAGCTGCTCCTTCCTTCAACACCTTACAGGGTGGCAACAAGGCAGTATGGATCAAAAGCATGGGTGATAGGGGAAGAAGAGGGCAGAACATAGAAGGCAAGGAGAATAGAAGGAGTAGGTTTCTGTCATGGTGCTAGGGTACAACCTAGAAGGCAAGGAAGAAGGTGTAGGTTTCTGTCATGGTACTAAGGTTGTGTGACAAGGCAGAATATGTGACGAGACTGTGAAACTAGAACTTACAGTTGTGGAGGTCACCGACAACTGAGACACAGAACCAATCATGGCGGCGTTAAAAGATCACCATGCATCCACATTGAGACATCCTGTGGCACTGCCCACATTGAGAGTGATGCAATCTACATGAAGATCGACTCCATGATGATCGAGAATATATAATGGGGAGTGCATGGGAAGGGGGAAGAAAATAACAATGTGGAGAAAGGAGGAGAGAAGTGAGGATTGGCGAGAGCTTATGAGGAGACGGGCATTAAGTGTTGGTGGGACTACTTAGCAATGAAATATGTGAAGGAACTAAAGAAAATTGAGATGTGGAGAGAAAGCGATATTGGGTAGAGGAAGACTGAATTAACTTGTGGCCTCCTCTTAAGGGGATTTAAAAATAAAAACACTAAACTTTTACCTACATTTATATCAAGCCGATAAATAACAACGAAAAACATTCATTAAAAGAGACTTGTCTGTAATAATTTGAGGGTTACGTGTAATCTATGTTAGACTCCAACATAAGAGTTAATGCTTAACATCCCATGTAAGGCTAATTTATCATATAACTATTATCTCTTAACAAGAATAAATTCCACAATAATGTTAGGGCAAAGACTCTTACAGTGTTTCATAAGAGGGAAGGAAACTAGAAAGGAAGTAAGATACCAAAAAGAATTCCTAGTAACACTTCCCTCCATTCAAAAACTCAGAAAAAATCTTTCTCAAGTTCTCCTCTATATAGTTTCTGTCCAATTTAGGTGGAAAACTCACTTTTCCAAGTAATGATTTTTTTTTATTTTCAAATACATATTTCATTATTTTTCTATGTTTTTGATGAAAGAGAGCCTTGGCGCATAGTAAAGTTACTGTTATGTGACCTAGAGGTCGCACGTTAGAGTCTCGGAAACAGCATCTTGCAAAGCAAGGTAAGACTGCATACAATAAACCCTTTCCTAGGGCTCACATTGGCGATAGTTTTGTGTATCGGGCTGCCTTTTTTATTTTTATATGTTTTTGATAAATAAAGTTCTAAGACTTAATTTCCTCCCTCTTTCTTTCCCTCCAAGGAACCAGTCAGATCAAAAATATTTTGCAATTATTTTTCTCAGAGTTTTTCCCCTAAGGATTTTTTCCCTTACCAATTTCCTCCTTTTATAGGAAAAAAAAGGAACTAGTAAGAACTAAGAATGATAGAGACAGGCAAAGCATATGTTTCAAGACTCGAGCAATTCAACTGTTTCAGTTAATGGAATACATGTACTTAAGACTTTGCATAAAGTTTCTTTCTTTTGACAAAAACCAGTTACACAAGCAATTTTGCAGGAAACTTCTTTTCTAATGAGAAAACAGATGTTCAGAACTTAAGGAAAAGACAAAAACCAGTGGAATGTCATAATGAGGCACCCCCAACCCCAACTTGATGCACAACATGATGATTTTTTTGGCGTCTTCAATGATGAATATAAAAGCATACCAGCTAAGCACCTGTTTGTCTCGAAACTTTCAAATCCATAAATATCCAGCACCCCAATCAAAATCTTTGAATCAGGATCTTGGCCAATTGAGCAGTTGATTTTATTCACAAGCCTGCAGACACAAGTAAATAGCATAGTGACTAAGACTGTCATACAAAATGAATATTGAATATTTTAAACAAATTATTGGAAGGCAAGTATCAGTTAACAAAAAATGTTCACAAGTCTGTTGCAATTCAACGACACTGACCAATCAAACAACCGTGAGTAGACAACCTTTGCCAAAGAATCTCGGCTAAGAGTTGCAGCTTCAGGATTTAGATTTTTGGTAATGCGATCACCGCGAGTTATGATAATCCTTTTACACAAGGAATCCTCAAGGGCTTTCTCATTGCACCTAAAAATTTATTTGACTTCTCACGAGATTTGTTTACAGATTATAAAAGAGCAATGAATAGGACATGTGATAAGAAGTGGATTTACATGAAAAGCTCTGCAGCAGTTCTTAGATGGTGCCAAGATTTATCGTCTTTAGGGACAGATGAATCAGGTTCTTCTCCTTCGGCAAATTCAATATTTCCAAGGTGAAGAATGGCAGCCACCACACTGAAAATTGCATCCTGAATAAAGCATACACGAAAAAGAAATATAAAATAAATTACCTACTTAATAGTCGGATGTAAAATGTTTGAGAATGAAACAGGATAAATTGTACCTGTTCATCAGTGTTAATTCCAACAACATCCATGGCTCTTCTAGTTGTTAAGTACTCCTTTGACTCATCTACCCCATCAAGTGCAAAGCAGTTGGACTGATTAAGGTAGTGAAACGTTCTAGGATGGTCCAATTTGTATCTATCAATGTCCTGCTTATCCATTGCAGCAACTGAGTGTGACTTAGCCCACTAATCAATCATACTAAGATTATAGATCAATACAAGAATAAAGGGAATAAATCACGTTAGTATCTTTTTATTTTTACTTATTTTTTGTTCTGGCTCTCCTCCTAAGATTCCCATAGCTCCCTCGGATTTATTATACTTGAAAAAGTAAACATTTAAGTTGTAAGTAAAATTGTTCCCATGAAACTCTGATATGGTAGCATTGGCTGGATAGGGGGGAAATATTAAGATATTTAATGGAGAGTTTCATCATGTGGCTGAATGCTTGACTAGGTTTCTGGTGCAGGAATAAATATTGAGTGCAATTAAACTTGATTTATCTTTTCTCTCTTTGGGATACATGATCTCGCCTTCATCAAGTAGAAAGGGACAGCTGCTACCACAGAGACTACAACAATAGGATATGCTCCAACCTCAATAAGTTTCACATAATTAAACTTGAACTAATTCTCAGAACAGAAAATAGTATATATAACAACTCACTATCCTTTTATGGTCAGGATAGCATCACAAGAACTCAAATTATAGATAGCCCGACTCCTTAAGAAGGGCCAGCTCAAGACAGTTACTTAACATTCCAATTCTCACCAGGCATAAGAAAAAATACAAGTGTGAAAGAATGGAGCAAAGGAATGTATATGTGCACACAGAGTGAACTGATCAGCCAAATATTGGTTTATGATTTTTAATTGGCGATTATAATTTCTTCAAGTAAACCAACACAAAAAAAAAAAAAAAAACAACTTGATATGCTAAAATAAATTTGCTTAACAACGCTGAGGGCAATTACCCGGTTGATTCACAAGGGCAACAGAAATGAATATACTATGCTGTATCACAGCAGTATGAACATAGCAAGCATGATGAGTGAACCCCCCACGAGGCTACGAAAGGCCAGATAGTTTTACAGGTTTAACAAGGAAAAGAGAAGTTCTCTAGTGAGTCGCGAGGAATACCACAAAGTTTAAGTGGTTTTATGTATTAGCTCAATAAAAGATGGTTTTCTTCCATGTTTAGCTAAAAACTTAGAGGGCATTAATGGTAGAGCCTTGCATGATGTACAATAGCGGAATAATATCCATAAATTCAATCAAGTTGTGACAAACATCATGTTTTTGTTGCGTGATTAATTCCCATTATGTGAGATCTTATGATGAGTAGAAACTAATAAATAATCTTTTATGTAAATAAATCATTGATTATAAATAACTAGATCTCTTTCTCTGAAAAAATATCTATTTTAAAAAGGACTATAACTACCAAGAGGAGAAATTACCTCAGATGGAGCAGCACATAGCATGTAAAAACAGTGGTAGTTTCTCTCAGGATCAGATATTTGACAGACACGAGATCTTTCAAGCAAGTATGTTCTGACAGCAGCTCCTGAAATCCTTGCTTTTTCATCAAACTGGATCTCAACAAACTTTCCAAAACGACTGACAAGGTAGGAAATTCAACGTTGGTCATCATAAATGACAACCAATCCTCCACTTAAATCTTTCTTCCACTTTATTGACTCAAGGGATTAAGAAAGGAAAAGGGAATAGAGAAGTGAGAAAGAGTGAGGAAATAATAATTAACTACCTTGAATTATTATTTCGTACTGTCTTTGCATTGCCAAATGCCTCAAGCACAGGATTGGACTGGACCGAAGATGAAATAGTAAACGATACTGAAGTTAGTTTCCAGATGAAGACATTCTTTTGTAGGCACAAAATCAATAGTTCGAAAATTTTAATCTAATAAAGAAAAAATTCAATGTGTGACCTCCAATATTTGTTGCTCGACAGACCGTGCATCAGTTGCCACTTTACCACCCATATGAGCAAGAAAGCGCATAAGCATCTTAGTGCTTTCTGTTTTTCCAGCACCACTTTCTCCACTTACTAATATTGCCTGGCTTATTCCATCAATCATCATGCGTCTGCATTTAAGATCAGAATATCAGTATTAATAATCAGGAAAGGAGATATAGTAGCGTTAACTTAGAGAAAATATGAGTATTACCTATATGCAGCATCGGCAATTGCAAATGGATGGGGAGCTAATTCACCAAAATTTGCCCCTTTATACTGTTCCATCATGTGGGTATTGTATAGGTGTGGCAGTCTTTGAAAAGGGTTCACAGCAATCAGTATATTCCCAGTATATGTCTGAGAAATTGGACATTATGTTACCATAGTGAATAAATATCTATCTAAAATGCCATAAAATAAAAAGTGGGGAAGATACATCAAGTCCACAATCCATACTTACATATATTTCATTCATCATAAATCTTGACTTTAAGTTCAGCAAGACACCTGGTTCATGCAGATAAGCTAGCTTTGTCATGTCATCGACGCCACAAGGTGATACATCAGTATCTTTTGGGTACACATTGTTCAATTTTGCCGTAACCTGCAGTGGGAAACAGTATATCGTAAAATAGCAGTTGATTAGAAATGGAGAATATTCGAGTAAAAGACTCACTGTCTTTCCAGTAGTACAGGTGATCGTGACTTCATCTCCATTGACTTCCACGACCTCCCCATCAATCCAAGCCTCTTCAGGATCCTCAGTCCATACTTGTAAACCTACTGTAGGATTGCTAAGATTGGCCTGTTAAGCAATGAGAACAATAAATTCAAGACCATATAAATAGTGAAAATCAAGCAAGTAAATAAATCAACAGAGACTATTGGTAATGATAAGGCACCGCCAATGATCAATCACTCAATCCATGTTTGGTTTGTATTCACTAAATTTCTCGGCTTATAATTCCAAGTAAAGTAAAATCTCAAAACTTTGCCGTACACATTTATAGGGATACAACAATCAGCTGCTTCAATGCAGACATGGAGCCCTTTGTGCATACATTAAACCTGCACGGACTACACCAAATGCTAGATCTCCAGAGAATGGAAGGTACAAGAGCGATGAAACGTACCATTTCGCGGGGCAAAATCAGGTCAACGCCTGATCTCCTTGATTCTCCCTCAGGCCGATACTCCCAGAGATCCCAGATCGCACCAATGAGAATGCCCACGAACAATCAAGGCAGGATCCCGACAAAAACTAACGGGAAAACAAAAAAGAAGGAACTTTCCGTCCGAAAAGATCAAATATTTCTTCTCTCGGCCATTGAATATTTCCTCTTTCTCCCTGCTCGCCGTGACTCCGAGATACTGCCCCCCGATCCTGCGATCGCAGCCCTAATTGATACCTTTCCCCCCTCTGCTATGGCGAAGATCCCACGAGGCTTCGATCGCCGCTTAGATTTCTTCGCGTTTAATTTCTACTCGCAAGCGTTTCCTTCTCCTCGCCAGGTGTCGATGAGTTTTATCAATGTCGCCCGGACGTCGCGCAGCACTCGCTCGCGCGTTGCGTAGCGTTGAGTTTTATCAATCTACCCCTTGCATTTAAGAAAATTCTCATTTGTTTCAATCTGCCTCCTGTGCTTTCAGTAATTAACATTTAGATCAGATTTGTAACGCATTTTCCCATTATTTCCAGTGGCATGGCATTTGCAACCCGATCCGATTTAAGCCGTGAACGGCTCAGCGTAGCCCATTGGGTTAAAGTCGTGTCCTCGGCATGGCCCGGCCCGGCCCAATATGTTCGTCAGCTTTGTAGCTCAATCCGTCAGTCGTGGGCCACAGACTGCTCACGATTTCCAGCCGGGATCACCTTATCTATATTTTATGTTCCATCTGATCAGTATCATTAGATTAAATCAGAAATTCATATATTAATCCCTCATAATTTGATCCAACGGTGCAAATCAGAAGGGACCAAAAAGTGGTCCATAAAATATTAACCAGAGGATATCTCCTGCACGATTTCAGGGTGGATTCGGAAATTTAAAGTAAACTAA
>JBBPFP011637379.1:0-19354 GCA_037974795.1 Kaempferia galanga
TAGCACCCGTCCTTAAGACCAGTAGATAAGGCGGGTCGCTACATCTTAAGCCTAGTGGATAAGGGCGGACATTACAAGAAGGATTTAACTATTTTGATGCACAAGAATTTGGTTGTCTCTTTGAAAGGGTTGTAAGTGCCTTTCTTAGTAAATGGGTTTATATCGCATTGCTAGTTTAACCAAAGACCATTCGATTAAGCCTACGCATACTGTCTGATGGATCACAACAAAGTAGAAAAAAGTTCTTGAACTTGATTTACCGGGACAAACACGAATTCGAGCCTCAAAAGCTCGTTATCATATACAAGGATAATAAAATAATTGTATTGCAAAATAATACCACTATAAAAATGGTTTATGGAACCCATTGATATATAATTAAGTGAATTAGTATTAGTTTGATTAATTAGTTGTCAATTACAAATTTAAATAATTTAGTTGTTAGTTAGTCTGATAAATGAGAAATTTAATTGGGATGGATTGATGGTTGATAGTGGAATAGTTTTAAATACAATGGATTTAAAATTATTATTAGAAGATCCAGAACCTTTTAAATAATTTTTAATATATATTTGATTTAAAATTCGGTTTGTTTTTGCAAAAACAATAAAAATAGCTAATTTTGTTAACAAAAATAAGGAGTGAATTTTTGAATGTTTACCCTTGAAATTAATTTAGGCAACCTTACAATTTACCCCTGAAAATTGTATGACTTATCATTTCTACAGTTACTTAGAATCAATCATTATATAAATTTTGATATGTCATTGGTCGAATCTAAAGTAAAAGAAAAAAAAAGATGTTCATTTTCGCCCTTAAATAAATCCTCTCGACACACATTCACTCATTCTCTCATGTTAGCCCAAGTTTTTATTTTTTATATTCATTTATCCCTCAAAATTTTCTCTGCTATTGTCCAAATTCTTAAAATTTTCGTTGCACTCGGGTGAGGGGTGTAAAATTTCACCTTCCCCTTCTGAAGATTTTCAATATTTGCTAGGATAGGATTGCAAATGAGCTAAGTCAAATTTCATTAGGTTAAGTTGGTTTAATAAGGTAATTTAAGTTAAATTTAAAATGAATAAATTATTGAAATGGTTGTTTAAGCAATTTTTTTTTTATGAATTTAAACTTGAATTTAAATGTTATTGATTATGAATTCAAGTTTATTTAAAAATTTTATATTTTTAAAATTTATTTTTAATTATGGAATGTCATAATATAAATTTACTTATTAAACTTTTTATATATTTATCATGTCCATAAAACTTTATTAATATAATTTACAAGTTTTGTTTAAGAATATCACAATTCAGATCGCCTAGTTGATTCTCTATAATTCTTTCTTGGTCATTTCTCTCATTTACACTTTGGCATCCATTTTATTTACACTTAAATTTCTTTGAAATAACAACACACTTAGAATGAATTCACTCTAACAATACTAAAATTTACTCTAACTTATATGTTAAATAGATTTTAAGAGTAATTTAAGCATACATGGAATAGATGTCAAAGTGTAAATAAGAGAAGAGACAAAAAATGGACTAAAAATTATGAACTAAATACTTGTTCATGAATAACTTTTACCAAATGAAACCCTCACTAACATTTCCTAAAGAATACCCTCAAAATATTATTTTATTGTACATTTTTTCTAATTTCTTAAGTTTGTTCTCTAGAAAATTACCTAATCGTTTGTATCTTACAAATGTTTTGGATAAACGTAGAAATATTGGCAAACTAGAACTGGAAAATTGCACATGTATCGAAAGATTAAACTATTGATCAATTAAAAAATAAGAAATGTTTCAAGGAATAAATGAATCAAAATAAGAAATTAGAGACCATGAGAAAGAATGTGCCAACTATTACAGATCCCATCACAGTTCTTCATACATCGTTCATCATAGCATGAAAAGAAGATGAAAAGAATGCCCAATTGTGGGTTTGTCAAAATGTCTCACCGGTCGCGGATTATCATCGTCGAAAAGCGACCGAAATCCAGACCGCATGAGAAGAAACAATGGAACCTGCAATAGACTCTTAACCAGTGCCATGGTTGCGCAACTTGCAGCAGTCCACGGCTGATAAATTAGACCCCCTGGAATGAACTTAGCTTTTAGAATTGCTAGTGAAATCAACACAGGTCTGACAGCTGCAATCTGAGAAACGACATATTTTGCATCCGAAGCAAACACATGTTGTGCAACCCTTGCAGGACGGAGATCGCGAGCATCCCCGCAGAACTTTACGACTTGCTCGCTCTTCTTCGTCATCGCAGGTGATCCTGGTGGATGAGATAATGAGGTATAAGAAGAATCTTGGATGGTAGAAAGCGCATCATATAAAAAATTGACAAATGCTAGTCACAATCATTTTAAAATGAAAGAAAAAGAAACATGATTTCGATATTTATCAATATGTTCTACAATAAATGTTAGAGAATCCAATCTTTTTCCACTGCACTTATGTTTGAAGAATTCATCAAACTAATTCAATTTAACAACCGTTGCTAACTTATTTATAATGCGAAGACAAATATATTAGGAATCTGCCACTTTTTGGACTAATTATATGGAACAAAAGTTGAAAAGTCTTCCAACTTGTATCGATCAAGTAGCGGAATTGAAATTCCAACAAAACCAAACTCTTAACAAGAAAGTTATGTATATACGAAGATATGTACTCGTCTTAACATATAATTGTCTGCCAAACAAAATGACTGGATGTTAGGTATGTTATGAATAACTTGTATGACAATCATAACAAATAGAAATCATCAACTTTTATAACAGAATATTGTCTCTGCACAAGCACGGTGCAAAGAAAGTAGAGACTAACTGAAGACTGGCAGCGGAAGTGAGCCTAGAACAGTTTGAAACATACTACTATTAATTCTTCGAATACTTGATATAGATATCTTCTTTATTTCTTCTCAAAAAGCCAACCTATAAAACCACAAGCATTTTTATCCCTCGAGTATATTGAGTTCTTGCATAAGGCACATTGTATTTACTTTTTAGGTAAGTAAGCAACAAGTTCAATAGCGACCGAAATCATCTTCTCTCTGTATTTTCATTGTGAGATGAAGAATCCATGAAATTAACTCTCTCATGGAGCATACAGATTAAATAAATCATAGCAAAGGAATATTAACCAAAAAAAAACTTAGCAAAAGAACAAGTACCTTGACATTAGTAAGTCATATTTACTCTTACCTGTCAAATGTCAAGTTAGAACATTCCCAGTTTGCATTTCTCACAGCATCATGATAACTGCGACATTCCTCGTTAGTACGCAAGCGAAATCTACGCTCCTTGTTACATCTCTTGCAGCAAATGAATTCATCGCGGTGACACAGCCGTCCATTGGGGCCTTTGTGAGAGCCATTAGAACCTTTCGATGCCTGATTATAGTATTTAAGCAACACTGTCTTTGAAAGTGGAACCTTGTCTCCTTTGACTATGATCCACACATTGCTTTTCCATTTCTTCGCCGTCTCCCTCCCAGAATGTTTCTCAAAAGCAGCCGGTGTCAACTTATCTGAATAGAACAAGAAGAAAGAAGATTACTAATTATGCCACTTGTGGCAAGACAAAAACTAAATAAAGTGGAGATTGAAGATTTGATTTCAAAAGATAGTAATAGATTGTTTGATCCATGTGATTGAGCTTATTAAAAGGAACTCCTGGTACTCATTCCTATTGAAATTTGGCTACTAGCTTCTATTATGTGCATCACCCATGTGACTCAGAAGTTGACAAATCTTATTTAATTCAAAATTCACTTGCTGGCATGTTTCAGTGCACTCCTTTTCATGCCTTGGCATACTTAAATCAAACTTTTCGGTAAGGCAACTGATTACTTCATCTGAAATACATAGAGAACCAACAAGAGTAGTTCTTACTAACACAAGAGGATAAGATAGACAGTTTTTCTTTTTGAAAGACCAAAGAGATTGTACATTTGGGAAGTTTAATGACTGGAAATCCATTTAACTATTTCCTAACCCTCACTACAAGGAAGGGTTGCAAGGGCACCTTTCTGTGAGCAATTTCTATAGAATAGATTTTGGTGTTATTTTATGGAATGTTTGAATGCAGATAGCCAGAACCATGAGAGCACAGTGCCTAGCTGCTGACATCTCTGAGAAAACAAAAAGGCTGGCAGGAAATACTCTATATTGTTCACCAAAATCTCTGTTCTTAGGTAAGTAACATAAATGCAGTAAACTTCATACAAAACTAGATCACAAAGGATGGCACATCATGGATTGAAAAACACAGCTATAAGGAAGGGCATGCCATAAATGAACATTAAGCTCGAGTTATTAAGTAAACCACAACTGAAGAGGAAAAGTAAAAAAAGGAAAATGCAGAGAGTCTTCTTGAGGAATGAATAACTCAAGAGACCACTGTGTGATAATTGTTATCCAAAGAGGAATTGATCAGGTGGTTGAGATAATAGATCTAGAGATCAGTCAGACAATCAACCAGAACACATCTAAGATAGGCACAAACTGAAGAGAGACGTGACAAATTAACTCCTTTACTTCCATGCAGACGAGGAGAACTGAAGTCTACATGAACAAGACAATGGACAAGTTGCATGGTATCAAACAGCAATTATTTGCAATCATGCGAATCTTATCGCGAGCTAAGGAGCATGTGTCCAAGGGCAAATAACGTGTATCATGAAGACTAGATCGTCTTCTTTTGTTTCCAAAAGATTGCAACGTTATATTACGATCGGAGGGGAAAAGGCATCAGATGATCGGACTCACCTTCCTGACAACCGGGCGTGCAATCGCAGCTGATCTCGAGATCACCGGAGGCGAAAACCCTAAGCCGCCCAACAGCATCGCCGTACCGGTGGCTCGTGCACCCGCACAGCACCTCGACGAAGTCGGCGCCTCTATTCAACCCGCTCATCTCGGCCAATTCCTCGTCGGCGAACAAAAAGGCGGCATCTTTTCCCTGATCACTGGCCATCTCTCTCTCTCTCTCTCTCTCTCTCTCTCTCTCTCTCTCTCTCTCTACAAGAAGAAAACACCCAGCTTCATCAAGGATCCCTATTTTATACCAAACCCTACGAGCGCAAGCCCAGCGAATAGCGAGATGGGCTTGGGGGCGCTTCGAAACTCGTGAGAAATAAAGAAGAGAATCGCCCAAATGCAATCAGAGACAAATCGAATTACCACCGTAAAACAAAAGCAGGAGTTTCCAAGGGTCCTCGGGCCGAGATCTAAGATTCCAAGGGAAGAATCTAACGACGTATCAACCTCAAATTAACCAGGCGCTCGAGCGAACTCGTCGGGAGCAGGAACGCTTCACAGGAAAAGCAACGCTAAGGGTACAAAGACGCCGCCTTTAGGCGCCGGAGCGATGCTGCGGCACGCCATGGAGAGAGGCCACACGAGAATCCATCGAAAGGAGCCGCGTCGTACACGCCTCCCACCTAATAAACCGATGGGAAAAGGGCATGCGCTATATAGGCCCGTAGCTTTCCCATTGAAAGCCTCTCTCTCTCTCTCCCCTGCTCCTTTCCCGCTCCCGCTCTTCAATCTGCCGAGCTAAATCTCACCGTGACCTGCATCAGAAACCTCACCAGAGAAATCTGGAAGAGATTGAAACTAGAGGGGAAGCTGATGAAGGAAGAGAAAGGGCGTCCCTTTTAACAATAAAAGAAGCGTAGAGAGGAGAGAAAGGGACACATTGGGAATCCCAGAAGAGGCCCGGGTTAAAGTAGAAGCAGTTTTGTCGAAGTTGAGCCCCTGTTCTTGTATTGTCGTGCCGTGAGCTGGCAATGGCATCGCCATCAGCATGCCACCAGCAACCAGTAGCTGCTCTCTCCGCCTCGTGCATGACATGACATGAACAGCATTAATTATTCCTCAAAGTCCATTCCGCACCGTCCCTCCCTGATCGATACATCTCTCAAAACAAACAAACAAACAAACAAGCATAAACACCGATTTCAAAATTGCACATAAAACCCCATCGAAATCAAAACGGACTGACTACAAACTACCATGAACAACGAGTTGGAGAAGAAGATGGAGTAAAAAAAAGGAAATTTTAGTAGGAATTGTAGGGGAGATGAACAAAAGCGCGTACTTTTTGGTTTCCTACCACATCCGTAGGCCACCTGGACCTGGGCGTTGCTGGTTGCCTTTCTCCAAATATCAAACTTGGATTCTGCGTCACAGGAAAAAGTGAACGACTTTATTCCCCTCTACCCGTCCTGGGACACTGTTCATCCTTTGCAGTAAACAACACTTGAATAGTACATTCACGATCTTCATGCTCGTTGAGAATTAGATTTGTTGGAAGATACAGAGACAGACAGAGACGTTGCGCCTGGTCGATTGCCGCTCGAAGACACCATCGCAAAAAGCTTATTTCAAAATGAACTTAGATCCTAAGTTGATTAGGAAATAGCTAGTTTGTATTCGATCATGCGAAGAAATGATTTATCTTTCAAGTTTTTGTATATACATACATTACAGAATTACATTATCTTCCTTTTGATTTTCATTCTCCAACTCTCCTGCGTTGCCTCTGTCTTTTCACTATTTCCTACTAACAATTTTTTTAGTTTTGTTTGTGCTCTTCTGTTACACTGTCTTGATCCTCCATCTTTGTTTACACTATTGTTACACATCAATAGATCGAGGGTAAATATAATAATAGGGGGGAAAAATCACATAAATATTTTTTAAAAATCAAGAAACAAGTGATTTAAAATCATTTTAAAATACTTATAGAAGCTACTAAATAATTATTACAAAAATTTACATAATAATTTCTATACATATACATTGTAGTAACTATATAATAACTTGCATATATTCGTTGGAAATAAATAACAATTTTATAATAACTAGTTGGTAACTTGTACATTTATAGTAGCTGTAAAGCTATAAAACATTCATTTGATTTGGTATTTCTAAAAATTTAGGGCACCCTTACCCATATTAATAGGAACCCAAATTCCTGTTCCACATCCAAATTACAACTAGATTAAGATTTATGATCTATTGACAAGTTCACGCACCCGCTTAGGTTGTAATTTGGATCAGAACGGACAACCGGAGGTAGCCCGGAGGCCGTCGGAGGTGGGAGGGCAGCCGAACTGCCAGTCGTCGAGAGAGCTACCTTCAAGCAGCCGACCGAATTGTGATCTCAATCCAACTATAATTTAAGTATGGACCACCACCTAATATGTAAAATTATACATCAGAAAATCTAGTGTATCATAATAGAGTACATTATTATCTTGAAGTTTGCAGAAAGCATGTTAGGCTAGATATAATATTTGATCCAGCTTCATTTATCCAAAGCATCATATTTTAGCCTAATTAATCTCGATGGATGTGTCAAATGAAGATAGAGAGAGAATCTTGCCATCTTAACTCACTCTAGAACAAATCTAGATCAGAATGGATATACGCAGCATCAGACGCCCAGGGAAGATCTGCGTACTTGCCGCTGAGCGCGGCTGTCATGCATTCCGCCACCGTGAACAACTGCGCGACCGCGAGGGCGAGCCAGAAGGTCGCGCCGAGCTTGCCGCGGTAGAGCGTCTTCGGAAGCCAGCCGCAGGCGATCGCCAGCGCTTGGTATCCGTTCTCCAGCAGCATGGCCATGATGACGTGAAACCGAAAGAAGTGCGGCCACTCCTTCCGCCTCACCACGAGGTAGTACGCCGCGAACATGAGCGCCATCATGATCCAATTGGGCATCAGCGAGATCGTGTCGAGGAAGGGGTTGACGAGGAACTCCCAGTTCTCCATGAGAGGGTGGAGGCGGTAGGCCGAGTCGGCGTGGAACCACATCAAGTGGAGAGGGAGGAGATAGGGGGTGCAGGCGAAGGACCTCCACCACCATTTGGGTTTACTGGTCATGGGAGGATAAACGAAGAGAGTAGGAAACTTTGATGCTTTGCAGGAAATCACTCTGTTTCTAGTCCTCCTCCTGTCACTCACGGCCATTAGAGGCACCTTCTTCGACGCAGCATCACCATCTTGCCTATAGAGAATATGACTACGTTCGCTCGTAATTTTAGGAGATCTAATTGCAGGATGACTGATGCAGTGGACAAGCTTGAAAGAAGGATAATAGTGTTTCGCACAGGAATGGACAGCTGCCTTTGATCTGTTTGGGTGCAGAGAAACAGTGGTAGTTTTTCCAGTTGTAATAATCATGTTGAAACAACAACCTACCAAGAAATAGACAAAATGAGATCATAGCGAAGAAAATAAAAGAACTTATAAATCCAATCAACATGTTCATTGAAACACTGAAACTTGGATTCCTGATTTAATTGGCTATTCAAAAAGGTGAAGCAATTAATACCGCAAAGAAGAAGCGACCAATCATAGGATCTAAAATTCCTACGGATGAATAAGTGCTTCGATTCATTGAACAAAAAAAATAAGTTGAAGGATGGATTTGAGGCGGAGAAAATTCAATTCTCAAAAGGGATGGATTTAAATTCCAGTTTCCAGTCTACGAGATCAAACTTCGTTTAATCCATTTTTTTTCTCAAAAAAGAGGGAAAAGTAGAAGAAACCGGAAGAAATCCAATTCTCACGTCCAAAAGCCATTCGCGACGATCTCATTCGTCGGATACACACAGAACGAATGATCAAATTGAGGGCGATCCAAAATCGAAAAAATAAACCAGTTCGATATTCTTTTAACCGGGGATCCCTAAGGAACAGAGTTATGCGCTGTCGCCGGTACGATTTACGAGGGCCGGCGGAAGAAGCACGCGACGGAGGAGAAAGTTGGAGGGGGATCTCTGTTTCCATACATTTCCTATTTTTCAATGACTACAATCGGGACGGCCGGTCGATAAGGGAAAAGCGATTAACCTAAAAAAAACGCACCTTTAGAGGAGATCGTCGTCATCTTCCACGGCGAAGCTCTCCGGATGGTATCGATATAAACAAACCTTCCTCACCTCCGGTCTGACGCAGGCGGCTCGATCGGAGAAGCGAAGGAGCGATCGGGAAACTAGAACGTTCTGGTTGAGTCGGGGAAGAAACAAATCATACGGCTATTTATAGGAATTTCCATGATGGGCCGTATTGGGCTACACGTTTGGTCTTTTCAATAGATCTGTGGGATGATAATTTAACGAAATTTTGAAATAGGGTTTCCAATATTAAAATTGGATTCAAGTATTTTAAAATATTCAAATTAGATATCTTTTTTCTTTTTAACAAATTAGTTTGATTATTAAATTAATTGGTAAAAAAATTGAGTGATGTAATTTAAAAAAAGGTAAGTATCCATTTAATTTTGTGAGAGAATTAAATTTTGAATTTGGAAATGAAATTTAATTAATATTATTTTGTCAATTTGTATGAAATTACTTGAATAATTAAAATTAACCAAATTAAACATATTTCCTTTTTTTAAAAAATAAATGTTTATTAAACCGAAGATGAATTAATTGAGCAAAATAAATACTTCATCATCTCATTTTTTATAACCAAACATAAAACTCATTATTGTACTAAAATTCGAAAAGCTAATTGAAATTACTACAATTCATATATTATCACTTGATGTGTTGTGTTCTAAATTATTTTATTATCAAATACAAAATAATTATTGTCAAAAATAAATAAATAAATCATAATCTTTCCTGCATGAAGTGTCTAAAGCTCTGAAGCCAATAATATGATCTTCTTTCTGGCAATTCAGTTCTGATGGTTACTTAGGAGAGAATATAGTTGCCAAGCCCTTGTCCACTGTCATCTGAATGGGAGGACCATAAGCCATCAAGCAACTCTCTGGTTCATCTCCTCCGGCTATGACCTCTCCGTCGGAGTCGATGATGCCACCCTTGGTTGGCTGCCCTACTCGGCTACTTGGCTGTAACCTAAGTGCTTTGACCTGCAAAAAACAGCATATAGGAGCCAATGCTATAGAACAAACCAGAGACCAACTTAATACAGTTGAAATAATGAGTTCAGTTGAATCGCCCATGACCGAGAGGGATGAGCTGTTCCAAATATCGATATGAACAAAGTGAATGGATCAGTTATTTATTACACGCAGAGGTATACTTAAAAAAAAAATTGCGATAGTTCATGCCACGCCGCATATAAGATTTAAAAAATAAGAGAAACATATTCACAGCTTACCTACATTAGTTTTTTTAGGTCTGTGAGCTGCATTTGGTTTGTGTTATTTGGAGCTGTGCTTTGTGCAAACTTAGCAAACACATTTCCGAAACTATGTTTTTATTTTCAAGAAAATGAAAAGTTCTTTTACTAGAACTAATACCATATGTACCATCATGAAAACAAAGAGAACTCCACAAGGAATCATCAATTTTCCTACTTTAGAAACTAGAGTGCTTACTTAAAGGTTGTAAAAAAACACACATGGCGTACCTTGAAATACAATATGTATGGTGACTTAATGTAACTTCCATCGCTCATTGATAGCATCATTTCTAGAAGTCCTGATATCGGAGAATCCTTAACTATGATTACATCCAAGTAGCCATCTGCGAACTGTATCAAAAGAAAAGAAGCATTAGTTGCAGCGGCAATTAGATGGGCAAAGTGATACATGTATTTCGATGCATTGAGACATTAAACCAGTCAACAAAGTACAAAAGATAAAAAATAATAAACATAAGTAGAAATAATGATGGCATTCGACAAAATGTTCATTGTTGAGTACATGCTCTCACCAAAGTGATCACAAGTAAAAGAAGTCTGCTAATTCTATACGTCACTCAAGCAAACACATGAAATTGACACTTCCTGATGACTCATTATTCAACACCAGGAAACGAAGACAAATACTAATATTACTATAATAAGAAGCTACCTCTGCCTTGGGTGCTGGCATATAATCTTCACCAGAAAAAGGTACATTGTGGACCAAAACTGATATGAATGGTCCATCAATAGACCTCCATTCCATTCGTTCCATAGCTATCTCTGGGCCCATATATTTACATTGCTCTGTGTTATCGTTACCTCCTTGGCTCCATTTAGACAGTAAAACTTCACACTTACAGTCATCAACATGAATTACTGGATCGCCATATGCTTCAAATCCAGGTGCAGGAATAAAATGGATATGCCCATTATATTTCCGCAAGTTCAGAACTCGGAAAAGAGCCTGTGAGAAACATATATACTTGATTATAAATATATAACAGGATTCTGAGGGCACAACTTTTGCTGTTAGTTTTTTCAATATAGGAAATGAGCATTCACCCAATTCTTTTCACATTTCATTTGTCATAGACGTTGATTGATCTGTAAAATATTTCCAATTACAAACCATGAGGTCATTTCCAATGCGGTCTTTGAAGTGGAGATATTTCTAACAACCAAGGAAAACAAGGTTAGGAATTACCTAATGCAACAAGAAGTTAATTTGCAAAAGTTTTAAGATTGTTAGTTATTTTGGTAGGTTCTATTTAGGAGAATAAATCCTTAAAGCTAATTCCAAAGTTTGTAATTGTTTATCTTAGTGTGTCAACTAGTTTTCATGTGCTCTACTTTGTTAGGGATGAAGTCTGTAAAGCAGGTGTAGTTTTTAGTCACTGTGTCAGATCATTTCTTCTCTGTGATATAGTTATCCCCGTGTTTCATTAATTTTGATATCATTTCTCCCCATGAGTTTGATTTAGTTTGGTGTTGCAACCTGGTATTAGGGCATCCTCCTGTTGCATCATTACCAATACATGTTGCATCGTTAAGTTAAACAATATTTAAAAGGTTTAAGGTTCTCACATTTTATGGAATAATTTTACATCAAAGAAGGAAGCTAATCACAGGCTAATCTAATTAGTCAAACTCCTACTGGTAATTTATGTAAACAAAAAAAAAAAGAATGAATGCTTAGCTCTTTTTTAGTCTCTATATAAACACAAATGGGGCAAGACGCAATAATTTGTGTTAGAATCTAAAGTTGACTTGGGAATAAAAGAGAAACTTGTGTGACAATTTAAGTGCTTACCTCTTAGTTGTAATAAACTTGACGGCATTTAGGAAAATCAGTGTAGCCAATACAAGAAAATACATGACAGCCAATAGTTTTTGGTCAAACTATTTATTTAATGTAATGGTGCAATGCATGATCCTGTGTGAGATTTTCTGAAGCTGGATAAACCATATCACTAGGTAACCTATTTCTTGGCGGGTAAACAATATCAAGATGATCAGCCTGTGAATTAGTTTCATCATGAACGGAGCTCGCTCGACCATGGTAGCCATATTCGATAGTTGACAGTAATAAAGCAGATTGGTTTAGAAAAACATCTAGAATATTGATGGAAAAAGATTCAGACAAAATGTTTCATGAGAAGGTACCATGTCTACTTAGAAAGTAACTGCAACACTACTATAACAAAGGATCATTTGAAATAGTTAAATCACATATACTTATAAATTATAATATGGTAAAGACCTAAAGGTCGCCACCTTATTAGATGCATTTGCAGATGTATTCTGTTGAATATGTTACCATTGAAGTGCTTGAACATGTAATGAAAAAAAAAAACAACTGGAAATTAGAAAGTATGGCTAAGTGGCATACATATAAATCCATCCGAGCACTTCCCATCCACCGATACCTCTCAGACTCAATATCAATATCGGCGACTAAGCCTGTAGAATAATTAATTTCTTTTTCAGATCTGAATACATATGTTCACATAATCTCTAAAGGCGAGTTAGTCACATGGTCTGGAAAGGCTAAGCCTTGAATTGTTTGTTTAGAGCAAAGAAAACAGCTTTCAAGCTTTCTCCATACCCCAAGTTAGTGACAAAACATTGAAAGACTTCTTTTCATTTTGTAAGATAGTAGCAACATCCAAAGCACGTCTGTGACCTGTACAGAAACTAGAGAATGGAAAATGTGATGTCATCCTGATGCTGATATAGGTGGTGACATATTTGAAGAAGAAACAGATTTTCGGAAACAAAATAAGGTTATGAGCAATGCATGACCTCTTATTATTGTAAATGTAGCATTAGGGACCGTGCACAAGTCATCAGCTGAATCCAGAAGTGATTTAGCCATGCCATTTCCTGTACCTAAAGTGTGGAAAAAACAATATAACCTTCAGAATTGTCATATACATGATGATCATAATGATGTTGATCTCAATTGTTTGTATAAGAATCTTCAGGTTATGAACTAAGTTGCATATTCAATAAGAGATGTACAAGTTGAACAACTCTGGTCCATGTATTATCATATTCTTCTAAGATACAGGTTCATACTTCAAAGTTTGCAACATATCCAGTTGTGAATTTTGGTCCATACTTTTTTCAACATGCATATACAAATTTATCATATTTAAACACTTTAACCCACAAGATTAAAAATACACCAAGGACCTGCAAAATTTTCATATAATCATTGATGGATATCGAATGCAAAACCAACAAATATGAGCATGAATTATGGTGGTGACGCAACATCAAATTGAACTCACACAGAAATTGATGGAGCAAACAAGAATAACTATCTATGTAACACTGAGAAAATTTGATCTTACACAGAATAAAAAAGTGGATTTGTTTATTAACTTAAAATTTTGGTGTCATCTAAAATCATTTGAGATGCATTCTCACAATTGCTAGCATTCAGGACAAATTTTGCATTTAGCAACACTGTCAGTAGAGATTAACAAAGAATTCTATCTGCAAATATATATATGCAAACTTAATCTCTAATGTTCATAAGATGCGCTTTTTGTTTGCAATAATATGCTAGAGAATCTCTGGACCCATAAATAGTTGAATTTGTGCTTGATTGGAGCTGAAAAAGAAGACCCAACATTTTATGAACAATGTGGGGTGGAATTTGTTGATTCTAGGATATGAAGATATCAAATGGGATACATAAAACTTGCATGTTCAGTGACTTGTGTGGTATTTAAAAAGTGGTCCTGGTTATATTGCAAATCTTTTAGATAAACTCCTTAAGGTGTTAGAAGGCATAGTATATTGTGATGTGTGATTTGAACAAAATTTGTATTTTACAGATTCAGACTGAGAAACTGTCATCTTGACAAAAAAAAATAGAGAAGAAAAAAAATCTAATAGTTGGTGGGTATTAAAAGATGCAAGCACAAGGAAGAAATAAATGATGTATGCATACCTGCAGGAATTACCCCAAGAGGTACCTTAATTGCAGTACCCCAGTCTTTTCTATTGAGCAAACCATTAACTATCTATTCATGAGAAAATAAAGAAATAAGCAAACATTTTTAAGGTTAGAAAATGAAATTAAAAAAAAGCAGAAGAAGATATAAATGTTCGATATTGCATATCTGTGCATCTATATGAGCTAGTACAGAGTGAGAAATAAATCCTTGCTGAATATTAAAAAATTCTTCCACAAAACAACTATGAACATTAGGAGCTTGTGTTCACATGTCACATCAAATGTCAGCCCAAATCAATGAATTCCAGTAACAAATGTGTGATCCCAACAGGGCTTGTATTGATAAAAAGAAATAAGAAAAATATTTTATGGTGTGGTGTGTTGTTTATTTAGCCAAGTTGATTTTTGGTAAAAGAAAAATCTTAGATATCCAATTATATCAGATCATGTTCGGACAATTTCAAACAAAAACTATGAAAATATCAAAAATAGATATGGTTAAGTAACCATAACCACGAAAGAGAAGAAAAAAAAACTGGTCAGAGATCAGAAAACATGAAGCCCACATGAGTTTCTGAGTTTTACGAACATTCCAAAGTCCAAACTTCAGTTGTACAAACATCAACAAGTTTGACAAAATAACCCATGGAAGTCATAAACTTATAAAGCATTCACAAAAGAAGATTGATTACAGAACCAAATAAAGAAAGGTAATTGGAATAGCACCAGTATTCAACAGCCACATCAATGGATGTAAAATAACTTTTTTGATTATGCAAATAGAAGGCTTTGAGCCTTCACTCTTTTCCAAAGGAAAAAATGCAAGAAGAATGAAATATAATCCCACAGACATTTCATGTACAAAATTTGTATGGAGAGCAACACTTAAAGAGAGTAAACTCAAATTTTAAAATTATATTGTTAAATAAACAAGAATAGAGGAAGTAATTTGTGAACATAAATGCTAGTGCTTTTTTGTTTGGTTCATGTAGTAAATTTTGTAGATGAACAGCTCAGTGAAGGCATGTAGATGTAGACATAATATTTGCTTTATTTAACAACAATAAGTTGCAAACCACAACTATCATAGTTCTGCTCCATGAATCATACCTCGTTATTAAGTATTGTATACAATTTCGTATCAAAGAAAAGAATATTTTAAGGCCTTTAAGATAAAGGAAATACATTGTTCAAAGTTTTATTACGAAGATCAAGAGCAGTAAGAGTTGATAACTGATCTCTGTTCTTTTCTGGTATCAGTTAGTTGTTTGATGTCCACTTATAAGGAAGCCTACCATGCTAATTTAAGTAGAGATAAGAGTAAAAGCTATCTTCTCCAATGGACCATTGATTACTGAGACTAGTAACCTTTCTGTTCCCTATTACAAGTTTATAAACTTAGTCAACTGAGTTTTGAATAATCCATTGGCCATATATTTATGCATACTCTACCTTTTTTTAGTATTTATTCCATAAGCAAATGATACACCACTGTTTTTAGTGCTTGAAGAAAATTAGAGTCCATACTAATTCAATGAGAACTAACAACAACAAGAAAGCCTTTATCCCACTAATTCAATGAGAACTAAATCGTTAAAAAAATTCTGATACATTTAATTTTAGTTTCCACTGTCTGGGCTTAGAGTCTTAGACGAATACGTTCTACTTTCAAATTTAAATATCACCAAAATATTATTGGCCTTAAGACACCAGATAAATAACTAACCTCCACCAGGATGCCATCACCACTGACACAAACAATGCCATCATATTGTAAAATGTCCAACTTATATGCAATTTCGTAAGCATGATTCTGGCGCTCAGTCTCTGTGCAAAGGCAGACTTCAACAAGTCAACTGCTAGAAACAACTTAGTCAGAGAATAAGTTGAGTACCAACCTTTTAAGTCAAAAAGGACACCAGCAGCTTCAAGAAGTGGCTTAATCTCATTCTGGAATATCTTTCTTGCTGATTTCTTGCCAGAGAACGGGTTTAAAACAACACAGAGTTTCTTTGGCCTTCCTGTTCAGTGAGATAAGTTTCAATTAGCAGTGATGTATTAAAACATGGGAGCAGACTAACTAGAAGATGAATGCAAGTAAATCAACTAACTCAGCCTCTAAGTATATATGCACAACATTGTTTATGAATCATTTGATAACAGTTGAGAATCATTCTCACTCAAAAATAAAAGAAGAAAAAAAAACTTTGCTGCCAATTAATAAATTTTATTTTTAAAGTTTTTAGATTTGTAAGAAATTACGAATTGTGTCAGGGCAAGCACCAGCTACTAAAACCACGTCGGAAGGCAAGGCATAGATAATGATTTATCAGCCGTCTCAATGTCGCTATCGCTCGTCCCTATCAATTGGACCAGCAACTAAATGAGATCAGTCCTGGACTTTTTGGTAGAATAGTCCTATTTAGGAGAATAAGAATTTTTAAGGGGGGTTGTTAAATTGGTTTGTCTTGTTTAGGAGTATAGGGTATTTTTGGTAGATACTTTTTTGGTTTATTTCGATGTTTGCTTGGGTTGGACCTCTAAAATAGGTTCCAATCACCCATGTTAAGGCATCTTTTTTCTTAGTAGTGTTTTCCCTTTGGTGTGTTTGATTTAGGTGCTACCTCACTTCCAACTTTTTCGTGATATAAAAGATTACTCTTACTTTTTCAGATGAAGTGGTAGGTCAATTCTACCAAGTCTTGGCCAAATATACAAAATTTCTTTTTTTTACTCAGTTGATTTTTTTTTTTTCCTTTCTTTTTGCCATCCGTAAAGGTTCTCTGTTAGTCTAGGTTTACTTGGATGGAAAGAAAGGAAGGAGAAGGGAGGAGGACGAGAGCAAGATAAAAACGTATATGATGAATTGATGTTCCATATGCAATTTTGCAACTGTTTCCCCCTCACCATCCCTCCACTTCATATTTTTCCATACATAGAAGATTGATCTTGATTTTATGTACCCCTTTTGATGTACTGAAACCAGGATTAAGTGTCTAAAAAATGAGAACTACGTGCAGGCATAGGAGCCTCTCACATCCTTTGCCATGAGCAATGACGGAAAGAGGATGGTGAAGACTCCATATCATCTGTCTCTTTCTGGGCACTTATGTTGAATTTTCAAGTTGAACACATTCCAAAATTGTCTTGTTTATGATAAGAAAGAAAAACAAAAAGAACAATTTGAATCCATGCACATTAAACATCAAATATGTTCAATATGCCTAGAATCAATGTTTTTTATTTACCTATTGGATCCTCACTAAGAAACTTCGATCCACCCAAAACTGAACACCACTCAAACTGCTCAATGACCAAGGCTAGACAATAGATGCTGAGACTGGCTTTAATGTGAAAGCACAAACTGTCATAACTCATAAAGCCCTCCAACAAGTAGTCTTTATTTTGCAAGTGACAGAATTTACCAAACATCTTATTCACAGTTTAGATTTGACCTCTTAATTGAGCATAGACCCAGCACCAATCACAAGTAAAATATGTGATCAGAAAGGCATCACTGTGTCCTAGTGCAATTAACAAATAATCTACATGAAATGTTAGCTTTAGGACAGATAAGGATGAATATATAATGGAAAGGCTGACACCAGATGTAAATATGAACTAAGAGTAAATATGAACTAAGTGTTTATGCACTTCCCAGAACTCTCCTTGCTTGCCAATTGAGAAATATCTTATGATCAATATTCACCTCAAGGCTCCCTAGCCTCGACAAAGTACTTGCAAGAAGAAAAGCTTTCTCATTTGCATTCTAAATCCTAAATAGCTGCCACAACCATAAAGGTACTAAAAGAAGACTTATAGCTTGAGTTTTGAATCAATTTTGGGCAGCAACCTACGGTCCAACTGAGCTTGAGCTGGGTCCAACAAAAACATCATTATCAAATATTAACATCAATTCAGGTGACTGAGCCACGCATTTACATGCTGTCAATAGTGTGCCTTTATTTTTCCTTCGCTATCCGCCAACCTTTTCCCTTGTACCTTTTCCTTACTTGGGAAGTACAAAGGCAAGCATAAATGGTTTCAGACACTATATAAAAGGAAGCCAAACAGCGCCAATCTTAACGCTGGCAAACTTCAGTTGAACATAAGGCAAACAGAAAGAGAACGGATAATGTAAATTCACTGTCTAAATAATCACTACTATAAACATAAGAGAAGAACACGTTACATTGGCCGTTTTAACCATCAGAAAGAAAAGAAAAATGCCCAATCATCAATTTTGATTTCAATCACAATGACATGATTCGATAGAAACACATATATAATTGTGACAAGGAAACTTTTCTTTTCAATAAATTTGTGATCAAATGAATTGTTGTTAAATTAACCTTCTTTGACACTATTGAGATCAATATCGGCAAGCCTTACCGAGAGATCCCAAAAATTCATTTATCCGATCGCTCCACCGCCGAGCCGCCGCCTCGTCGGCCATCTGCAGCACGTAGTCCCTCCTCGCCCTCCTCCTCCCGCCGGCCCCACCGACCACACCGCAGCACCCGCCCTCGCTCGTCCCTTCGAATGCCCTAACTGTGATCCAGGGCCCACCGGTCGCCAATCCGAGGACATCCGACTCCAAGCGTAGCCGCCGCTCGCCAGCTCCAGCACCCCAGAGAAGCGTCCCGTCAGCCTCCAATCTCGCCCACGATGCTACCCCGTCGATCCGGATCCACTCCGTCATCGTTTCTTCCAGTTGAACGGCGACGAAGAAATAAAGCTTTAGAAAAGCGCGATAATTACAACACTCGTTGTGGGCCAACCGCATCGACATGTCGTCGTTTCATTGGCCGACAGACATGGACCCACTCGAACCTATCGTAAACCACAACAAACGCAAGTTTACTAAATAGATCGTTTCCCTAAATTTAAAATAAGAATTTATACACATTAAAAAATCGACTTTTAAAATATTTATTTTATTTAAAATTTAAATCTAAATCTAAATCTATGAAAACATCAATAACAATGTTGAACTATATTCATAAAGCCTGGAATCCTTTTGAAGACAGAAACCTCTAAGAAATCACTACTATTAATCATTAACACTTTCCTGCAATATTTTTCGACTAGTTTTGCATCGTCGATGAAACTATATTGACAAGCTGCTTCCTTTTTCTCCTGTGTTCGAGAATTTGATTCCCGTCTCCTCTTTTAAAAGACTGATTCACCATTCA
>JBBPFP011638475.1:0-19350 GCA_037974795.1 Kaempferia galanga
GTGTTAGCCCATGCTTTACACATTTCCGTCCGCTTTTCTTTCAGTGATGACAAATCGATGATGTGGGAAAGGACTAACTCTCACTAAAAAAAAAGCAAAAAAATCACATCTAATTGATGATTAAGGATTGAATATAGAAAGGATGCGATGTCTCAGCCCGCGGTATTGGCCTTAAAAGTGACTGACTGCTCGTGGTCCATCCCCAGCAGCAGAGAATCATTATGGAACGCCAATTAATGGAGTGACGATGTACTCTTCAATTAAGTGAGGAAGGCAGTGGATGCAGAGAATGGAAGAAGAGGGAGAATCTGTCTGCGTGCAGGCTCACGTGTAAAGGAAGAACAAGGAAGAAGTTGTATCAGAAAGCTAGAAAAGATAGAAACGGCTCCTTGTTTCTTTTTTGTTTGTTTGTTTTTTTTTTTGATGGTTAATCCATCAGACACAGTCTTGGATTGGAATCGACTTCATCTCTCTATTTTCCCCCCTCAAATAATGGAAAAAAGTTGTGCACGTTTTTGAGATAATACATGCAATTCTATCAATTAATCGAGCCGCGTTCCAAAAATTCTACATTTTTTTTTTTGTAATTTTGTTTGCATTTTCTGAAATGTGTACTTAAATTCCAAATGGGTTAACAAATTATTAAAAATATTTTATGCATTAAAATCCCTGGCCTGATTTTACCTCTCTTGGGATTGGATACCGTAAAGGATACGCTAGGCTGCTATGGGACCCTTGGGTGCATGAGGTCCACGTTTCTCATCTTGACGGCGTTAGTTGTTTGTTCGACAGAAGTCTGATGTTGGCAAGATAACGGTCGTTAGAGGGATTGTTCATATTTACCATCACTGACGCTTCTCCGCCAATGATGCTGTGCTAATCGCACAATAAGTAGTTCCGCTCTATCGCCCACCTCAAATCCATTCCTCATGCCTCGGGTTATTTTTGAGTTCCCAGCTCCTCGGAAATGTCCGATCACTTATTGAGCTACAAATTTGGTATATGTCTCTTCTCGTGAAATTTGTTCAGCTGGAAACGGTCGTTTTAGATTCATTTCTTTTGAGAATCGTTTGAAAGATCGAAGATTTTGGGGGTGTTAATCTTTTTTTTCCCTTCGAGTTGGAGATAAAGATTGGATCTTGGTCGTTGTTCTTCCCGATTCGACGTCTTCTTCGACGTCATCGTATTGGCGCTACCAGTGTAGCTGCTTCGTTCGGGTGCGGCAAGAGGGCGCCGTCGTTTACCCCGACTGCGACGACGGGTTTCTCGAGGAAGCGGGCGCTTCCCCCTCCTCATCGCCTCCTTAACGCTGCTGAATCCCGCCGCCGCCGGATCTCCTCCGCCACTGCACACGTCGACCTCAGCACGTCGGTGCTGCGATGGCTTCTCGTCCCCTACGGACCTCCGAAGTCAGATTCCGTAGGAACCGGCGCGGTTCGGCTGGTGATCGCCGGTCCCCTTTCAATCCCGTTATCGTCCTCCGCAGCCCGTCCAACGGGCGTCGCGTTGAAGATGTCGCCGCCATCACTAACAGCTTCGAGCTTTACTACGATGACAGCACCAGGTCGGGTCTCCGCCCCTTGCCGGAAAGCATTTCGGATTTCCTAATGGGGTCGGGCTTTGACCGCCTCCTGGAACAGCTCGCGCAGGTCGAGATTAACGGTATCCGCGATGAGAGGGGATGCGAGCATCCACCCGCGTCAAAGGCCGCAATAGAATCGATGCCTTTCATAGAGATAGTTGATGACCACATTGAGAAAGACTGCCATTGTACCATCTGCATGGAGCCGTTCGAGCTTGGGGCTGAGACCCGGGAGATGCCCTGCCAGCACATTTATCATCAAGATTGCATTTTGCGCTGGCTTTCTCTTCGGAATTCGTGCCCCCTTTGCCGCCTTGAGATGCCAAGGGATGCGTCGGCAAGGGAGGCAACAGAGGCTGTTGGCGATGCCACCGCCAGCAACGATATGGAGACTGTTGGACTAACAATATGGAGGCTTCCTGGTGGAGGCTTTGCAGTGGGGAGATTTGCAGGGGAGACAAGACCTGGGGAACGAGAATTTCCTGTTGTGTACACTGAGATGGATGGTGGATTCAACAACGATGGAGCACCAAGAAGGATCTCATGGACTTCGAGAAGCAATAGGTCAAGGGAGAGTTGGGGGATCTTACGGGCAGTTACTAACTTCTTCTCATTCTTTAGGCCTTTGCGATCAAATTCTACTTCCTCAAGGCGAAGGTTCGAAACTAATCCTGTATCTGCAGTCAGGCATCACAGAAGCTCATTTTTCAGGAGTCGTTTACAAGCTTGAGGCACGGCACCAAAGAATTCCAAGCTTGATGGTGGTATGCTAAATTTGGTGATTTTAACATAAGTTTCATTGTAAATAGTTGCCATGCAAAAATGTTGTAGAAATCTCTGATTTGCATTAGCCTAAACATATATTAATTTCTTAGAAAAGTTCGACTGATATCTTCGTGGAAGAAGAAAGATTCTCTCGACAACTGATAAACAGAATCCTTTTATGGATTATCTTAGCATTTGTTTGTTCAGAAAAATATTGATGATGGTAATGTTTGTTATTGAAACGCAATGATGAATTATATTCTTTCTTGTAGAGTCAATTACTGTCAAATTCTGTTTCCTTCCCCAAATGTTATCATGCAAGGCCTTCTTAAACATGCTTGTTGAAAATCATACTTACTACGAGTTGGCCATCTCTCGTCTTATAAATTGAGTCGTCGGTCTAATAGCTTATCAACTACTGCCTACTGGCAAGAAACAGGCAAGTTCTTCTTGCCCTCTCAAGCGAATTAGGTGGAAGACATTAACAAGGATCATGCAGTTGGCTTGGTCAGTGATAAGAATTCATTTTTCATTATCTTGGTGATAATAAATTTTGCCTGTCAGACTCATTTTCTTCTCTGAAATCCATTTTTGTGCTTTATTGATGCCCTGAATTAGAAGTTTAAGCACATTCAATTTCAACTCTTCACTTTTTCTGCAGCGGATAGCCTGCACTACTCGGAGTCTTCTTCATCAAGGCAGAATTTTGTGTAGGTATCTAAGCATTTTCTAGTGTTTAAAGTTGACAGACATAGACTGATCGACTTGGTAGTTGGGCTGCTGACCTTCCTAAACTCTGTTGCCTTGCTTCATTAAAGGTAGATGCTACTATTTCATGACATTATCCAGCTTGAAAGTCAAAGTATTTGTTGCATTTCTCTTTAAATAGTCTCCTGTATTCATTTCTGATGGCCTGTTGAATCCTTATATGGCCGCCGCCATTCTTCTATGCCAGATCTTTTCATATCTATACCAAGATTTAATAATTCTTTTCCAACTAAAGAAAAGCAATCCTAGAGACCCAAAGGTTGTTCGAAGTTGAACTCTTAATATTATTTATTGTTTTATGATTAAATATAATTTTATATCTATACAAATAATAGTTTGGTTCAAGAAATATGAGATAAATTTTTGTTCAATTTTATGTTCTATGAAAACTTAGTATACTAGAGATTAAAAAAATATTCCAAATAATTACATACAAGAGCGAAAATTATTATTTTGTTATAATTAAATACTAATAATATTATTAATAATAATCTTTGAATGGGGCGTCCCCCTTGAGATTTAGGAAACATAAGGATGCGATTTGTAGCCGTTCGAACCCTTTCTTATAATTCGCTTTCGACACCCATGGCTATACCGTCTCGGTGAATGGAGGAACAAGGTGGGTCCAAGAAGGGCAATTACTTTCTTTTGCGAATAATCACCTGCTCCTTTTGGCCGTGGAGAGGAGACCTATCGCCACGTGTCTGTGTGGGACCACCTGTTGTGCCAAAGGAGGGTTATGATTCGTTATTCCACAAAATACAGGGTGGCTCCAACTTGAGTGATGCTGAAATAGACGCAAATGTTGTCCGATTAAAAACATCAAATCCCGTGGGAGTCCAACGGCTACTTCGCCGCTTCGCCTGCCACTAAAAAGAAATCCTCCGCTCCCCGTTACCGTTGCTAATAGCTCTTTTGCGCTGCTCCTCTCCCTCTCTTGATCGCCATTCTCAATCTCTTCGTCATCGTCAAAACTAGGTTTGGTAGCTCAAATCAAAGAGAGGAAGAGGAGCAGGTTGTGGTCGATCTGCAACGATGGAGTCGAGGAAGAGTCGATTAAACCTCCCCGCCGGCATGGAGTCGTCGCTCCGCCTTGATCCTGTCCCCTCCGTTTCCTTCTTTCCGCCCATCCCGAAGACGCCCTCCCCCAAGAAGACTACCTATGGAGATCGATTCATTCCCTGTCGCTCCTCCTCCCGGCTACAGAACTTCGCGCTGACAGAGAAACCCTCGCCGTCCAAGGAGGGCGGGAATGACGCGTACTCCCGCCTGCTTCGAGCAGAGCTCTTTGGGCATGATCCGTCTCCTGGAGGCACCCCTGGAGGCGCCCAGGGTTCTCCGATAAGCCCCAACAAGAATCTATTTCGATTCAAGACGGATCACCCCGCTCCAAGCTCTCCCTTCGCTGTCGCTTCCATGGGGATCGGGCACGATAACGCCGTGGAGGTCTCCACGCCACCCAAAATTCCAAGGAAGATTCCAAAAACGCCGCACAAGGTAGAAGGTGTTTTTTGGCTGGAGAGACTAAGCAAGTTGGTTGGGAGCGTTAGCTCACTCTTCCAATTAAATGTTCTGCAGGTCTTGGACGCTCCTTCTCTTCAGGATGATTTTTACCTGAATCTGGTCGATTGGTCCTCCCAGAATGTTTTGTCTGTTGGACTTGGGACGTGTGTGTATCTTTGGTCAGCAACCACAAGCAAGGTCTTAAGCATCAGTTTAGCAACAACACTCTGAAAATATATATGTTCTCCAATGATTAATCAAATGTGCATTCTGTAATATATTGCGGAATCTGCAAAGATTAGTCATGTGTTTCTTGTGTTAGAAGAAATAGACTAACTTGGTCCTGTGATATCAGGTGACAAAATTGTGCGATTTGGGCAATAGAGATGGTGTGTGCTCAATCCAGTGGAGCAAAGAAGGTTCTTACTTAGCAATTGGAACAAGTCTCGGAGATGTTCAGGTATGTGAATGAATATTTCTGACTTTCTCAATCCCTAAATATGCTGGCTCAGAAAGTCAATACTGTTACCGGAAAAATATGACTGAAAATTGTATTCATATAAGTTTGAAGCCACAAGTAGCATATAAGTTAATAGACTCGTAATAAATAGGTGTTACCACTCTTGTTATGAGACCATTCATAAAGCAGTCGAAGTTGTCTTCTTCACATATATATTACTAGAGATATAAAGTCAAAAGTAATTTGGTTCAGGTGAACTAGTTGAGAATAATAATGCATATGATTGCATGTCTGTGGCTACATGCGAGAAAATATACAATGCGCAGTTATTGCTCTCTAAAAAAAGAAGAAAAACATGAAGTCAATGCATATAAATATTCATATATCCAAGTTTTTTTGTAGTTTAATTAATAGTTTTATACCCCCATAGAAAGATAGAATTGTTCTCTATAGAAACACAAAAACAAGAGGGTCATTTTTTGATGTTTACTTATCATGCACTTGTCTTTTGTTATTATGGCCATTTGTCATGTTATCATGGCCACTTGATTGGATTGAGGTTAAATGTTGATCGAACTCAAAATTATGGTTCAATCATGTAGACGGAGTCAAATTTAGAGCTCGATTAAGTTTAACCTAACTTCTCATTTTATTAGCCTATGTAAATTCAAGGCAATTAGGTTGAACATGATCACATTGGTCAAAGTCATCTTGTTTGATATGTTGTATGTCTGTGTTCCACAACTGAGGATGTAAATTGATGTGCATAGATTTTTAATTTGATTTCATCAATTTATATACAATAATTTTTGCAGTCACCCATTCACACCCTTGCTTAGCATTTTATCAGTCTGCACAAATTCAAGGTAATTAGGTCAAAGATGATCACACCAGTCAAGGCCATCTTGTTGTGATATGTTGAAAACTTGTGTTCGTCATTCCCGCCCTTATTTAGCATTTAGTCTGCACAAATTCAAGGTAATTAGGTCAAAGATGATCACACCCAGTCAAGATCGTCTTGTTGTGATATGTTGATTTAAATTGATGTGCATAGATTTTTAAGTTTGGTTGCATCAATTTGTATTCAATTATTATCTATGCGATAATTGCCAATGCATATGCAAATTTGATGTGATGATTCAATTAAGAATCAAATTAAGGTGCAATACGAGTGAAAAAAAAAGCTCAACCACAATTTTTGAAGTCATCCACTCGCACCCTTATTTCACATCCATGTAAGCTTGTGATGGACCCACAAATTTTGAAGTCATCCACTCGCACCCTTATTTCACATCCATGTAAGCTTGTGATGGACAAATCACTTGTAAGGTTGTCAAATTTCAACATCAGCATTAGCTTAATGTATACAATATTGTTGGCAATGGGCTAGTTCAAGCTCTCAATCTATGTCAATTAGAGTTCGACTAAGCTTAACCCAGCATCTGATTTTATTAGTCCTCCTTCACAATTTGAGGCAATTAGCTCAAAGACGATTACATCAGTCAAGGTGTCTCATTGAGATATGCTGTACACCTGTGTTTCATAATTCAGGATGTAAACTGATGTGCATAGATTTTTTAAAGTTTGATTGCGTCAATTTATGTACAGTTAATGATCTATGCATGATTTGTTAAATGCATTTGCAAATTTGGTGTGACAATTAAAATAAGAATTAAATTGAGGTGCAATATGATTGAAACAAGATCAAGCACGATTTTGAGGTCATCCACTCACACCCTTGTTTTGCGTCCTCATAAGTTTGTGTTCAAATAGTCTAAGTTCAAGCTCTTGCAAACCTTGTCATGTATGTTGCTGCCAAGAAACTCACACTCTCATTAACGAGTACTATAGGACATGTGACTCTCTATGCAAGCAAAGATCTTGAATTAGCATATGTTTCATACAAGACAATGAACGTCTAGATTATAATGCACAAGAAGGGTAGAACTCAGTTCAACCCTAATCTAAGCCCAGATTGTATTAAATACAATATGTGCCATCTATAATTCCACAATCCAACTCCCTCCTATGTCATGCATGCGGATTAAATTTTCCTACGGAACAAGATTAAAACTTTAATGTTTACTTGACTTGGAGCAATTAGACATATCAAGACAGTGAATACAGTTGTATGTATGAAAGTCCAAATATGAAGAGTGCAAATAAAGTCGTATGTGTATATAATATGCTAGCCCTTTTACTCAGTTAATCTTTTGTTTTAAATTTGTTACCACATAATGAGGATCATACAATTAGGATAATTATTTTCTGAATGCTACTGAAAATTTTCAAGAAGTGTCTCACTTGGCATGGAATTTTATGACAAAAACTTCAATAATAAGTGCTCTCAAGCCTCAACCAAGAACTCAACAGTTGCTTCCTGCAGGAACTATAGACTAATGAAATAGAAAATGATTTCAAAGAAAAAGAGTGTTAGCAGTTTGATGATCACAGGAACCTCAATAATGGCCCCCTCAACCCAGGAAAATCTCTAGAATTGTTTTGGTCTCTTAAGAATTATTGACTACTCATTTTTTTTCTTGTGTGTGAGTGTGTGTAAACCATCCTTTTTTGCTGTTAACTTTTTTTTAAACTATTTTTTACACTTACGCATTGTTTCTTGCATTATTTTATATAGGTTGGCTTAGGCATGTGATGTATAAATGAATTGTTTAGGCTGATTGATATGAAGATTTTAAAATTGATTGCTTATGTTGTATATTTGTTTTGTATTTCTTCTATGCTTGTATAATGGATTATTAACAATATGAATAGTTTTAAACATTTTAAAATGAATTTAACTAGATCTCTGTAGCCATTGAAAGTAAGATTTTTTAACCTAATTGTAAAATCATCAAATATTTCATGGTTGGCCTAATTCTTTTTTCCCCTTTAACAATGAATTTGACAGATTTGGGATGGCACACGCTGCAAAATGATTCGAAACTTGGGCGGACACTCTACAAGGACTGGAGTATTGGCTTGGAGCTCATGCATATTATCTTCAGGGAGTAGGGACAAGAATATACTTAATCATGACCTTCGAATTCCAAGTGATTTTGCTAGCCAACATGTTGGTCATAGATCTGAGGTAAGTATTCAACAACATTCTAAACCTAAAGGTGCCACCAACATAGCGTAACCAAGATAAAGTGTAGGCGGGCTCCCATAATTGGAGAAAAAAATTTAAAACTAAATAATTTTATTTTAATGATTTACATGATTTGAAAGTTACATAATTCTGAAAAATACGTATGAATACAAACACAATTATGCTTCATGTCCAAACTAATGTTGCAAAATTATTGTTGTCGGCATGAAAGTCCATGGTCTATGGGAGATTTGAGCTTAAAATTATGGGGAAAAGCTAGTTGCTCGTAATATGCTTCAACGCTCTATTGGACATAGTCCATACTAGGCAAAAGTACATTGTAGCAAAGGTGATTATGCTCACCCAGGAATACTTGGTAGAAGTACATACTACGAGCAAGAGGATATATTGCCTCTATTAAGTCACCATCTGCTCCATATGGATAGGGCATTGCCAGTTCAGCTCCAAGGCAGGTATTTAAAGAAGAGACTCTGTTTTGAGGATTATAACATAGTCATAATGTAGCCTTTCCACCCACCACGATCCTTTTTTCCGCTTAAATCTTAGTCGTGATGAACCATTTCCTCATCGATGACATTGACTTAGCTTCAGCTGAATAATGGAATACATATAAAAAAGGAAGAGATGAGGAATTGAGAAGAAAAATATGAGAGAGAAAATTAGTTGAAAAGGTATAGACATTATAGCAAAATGTGGAATCCGCCACCCCAGTGGCCCCACATGGCTAGTTCCACCTCCATCTGCAAGGAGGCAAATTAGGAAGCTACAGGTAACCACTGCAGGGAGGTGAAAAGGTATAGACATGATGCTATAGGAAATACAAATTGAGAAATGAAATTGGATTTGTATATTGATGCATTTTGGGAATTTTAGGCAAAAATAATTGAGAAATTAGGCAAGATACATTTGGCATGGGGTTGGGTCATGTCCAACACCTAGGCTGTAGACTCAATGCAACCAACTGAATCCATAGTTGAGTTGAGCCTAGTCATCAACAGGTCACCCGTCATCACCATGATGGGCAAAGTTGTTTGGCACCATTCTCTAAACCCAAAATAATAAAATGGAAAAAATAAAGTTTTTTCTTTTGTTTTTGTTTCTCTTCACAAATTTTATTTTATAGATGCAGAAATACATCAATGCTCTCTAAACCCAAAAATAAAGTTTTTTCTTTTGTTTTTATTTCTCTACACAAATTTTATTTTATAGATGCAGAAATACATCAATGCTTTTGCCTTCAAACTGTAACAGTCAATTCATGTGAATTATACATTCTAAATAATCAATGCTAGAAAGGTTGAGAACTTTCTAGCTGAAATTTGAGATTTAAGCTCGCAGCGTTTGTTGTTTAAATTAATCTTCATGCCTGGATTTGTTTTATATATTTTTCAACTGTTCTAAGAGAATCACCATGTATGTGTCAGGTTTGTGGACTAAAATGGTCCCATGACGATCGCGAACTTGCATCTGGTGGAAATGACAATCAGGTAACATGTGTTTGATTATAAGGTTTGGGTAAACATGTAGAATTTGATTTTAATCCAAATGATGATTAAATCCTGGGCTATGCTCTGAAAACAGCTCTTAATTTGGAACCAGCGGTCTCAAAGCCCAATCTTTAAACTAACAGAGCATACAGCTGCAGTTAAAGCCATTTCTTGGTCACCCCACCAGCATAACCTCGTTGCATCAGGAGGTGGAACGGCAGATAGGTGCATCCGCTTCTGGAACACTAGTAATGGGAACATGCTTAACTGTGTGGACACCGGCAGTCAGGTAATGTCCCAAGTTGACATTTTGCTGGGGAAAATATTGGAATACTAGTTTATATATTTTGTTTTCCGTAGGTGTGTAATCTAGCATGGAGTAAGAACGTAAATGAACTAGTGAGTACCCATGGTTACTCCCAGAATCAAATCATGGTGTGGAAGTATCCATCTTTGAACAAGGTACGCTACTTTGGTGACAACAATTATAGCTGACTTCCACACTGTCTAGTAATTATAGCTATAGATCATTTTACCTAGGTCAACACATCAAATAATGGGAATTACTACAAAGTTGGTCAAAATGTCAGAAAAATGAGAACCTTGATAATATAAAGTTAGCTAAACTTTAAATCGACATGATAGAATGTCAAAATCTTCATAGTTGTTGATACTTGTTTGATGTGTTAATAGGAAGTTTATCCCATTATAATTAATACCATTATATTAATAGGAAGTTTATCCTTGTTTGATGTGTTGAAGCCTTGAAGGTTTATTTGAAGAACAACTTATCAATAAATTTAAAGATTTTTTGAACTTCCTATTAATATAATGGTAAACTCTGTTGTTGGTTAAATAGTTGCCTCAGAAAACTTCCTATTAATCTACATAGTTGATCCTAACTAGCTGCAATTAACTCATAGATATTGATAGTATATATCATACTCATTGAGGCGAAAGTGTTTGATGGTCAAATTAACATCATTGCACTCTTAATGACCTTTTGAGTCAGTTTACATTTATTTCCAAGTTTTTCGTGAGCCCTATAGGGCAAAAAGTCATTGATAACCTTAAATACCTAGGATTTGTTTCAAATTACATTGTTGCACTTTTGGTGGTCCCCTTAATTCATATTCTTCTCCTTTTTTTTTTTTCAAATTTAAAGCCCTTGAAACCATTAGACATTTTGGTAAAATGTCATTCCTAAAAGGCTCCAAATTTGGAAAAGAAACAACATGGTGCAAAGGTGCAAATTTTAAATAAATTCGAGCTAAAGGGCTCAAAATCTTGAATAAAAGATATGATGAAATAACCAAGTTTCTTTTTTTTCTATGGTTTGGTTTGGTTTGGTTTAGAAAAGCATAGACAATTTTTGTTGTTTAGTGTACGTTTGTTTAAGGTTATTTTTCGTTTTTTTCAAAAGATTTACTGTGTACTATATTCATTCATTGCATTGCTCACTTGCCTGAAATATCACAAAACAGGTGGCTACTCTAACAGGCCACACGCTTCGTGTTCTTTATCTTGCCATGTCACCAGATAGGCAGGTACTAATAATTGACAGTATTTTTTTTCTCTTTCATTCCCTTAAAATTTTGCTGATAATCTTTATAATGTAAAATGATAAAAGAGAACTACCAATAGTTCCAAGTTGTCTGGTGGAAATATGAATGTTTGTGAAGATTGTCATCATTAGTTTATAACTGTTTGGACTGAATAATATTTGCTAACTAGATTGATTCAAAAATTTAATTATCTTGGACCTTTTCTGCAGACGATAGTGACTGGAGCAGGCGATGAAACACTCAGATTTTGGAACGTTTTCCCATCAATCAAGACGCCAGTAAGCAGTTTGACATTACGACCAACCAAACAATTATTAATTGTACAATCTAAAAAAATTTCTCGTGTGCTGGCCTGATTATTTTTCTAATAATCCTTATCATGTTTTTTTTACAATAGTCATATCTCTTCTTCAGGCTCCTGTGCGTCATACTGGAGTTTGGTCCATGGGGCGAACGCATATCCGATGATCAGGTACAAAAACACAATGGCAGAAAGGAACCACTTTGTGAATTTTCTAACATCAAAATAAGTTCCTCAATCAGAAATGATACCTTTCTATTTTTTTATTTTTTTTAAATTGTGCTCGCACGCCAATTGCAATGCATAACAACAAATTCATATGGTCCCTATTATTTCTCCTTGAGATTGTCAAAGAAAAAGAGTTTTAGTATAAAGTGCTGAAACTTGATCATTTCCACTATGTTTATGTGAATGTGGACGTCTTACTAAACATATTCCAGAGTGGCTGTACTGTATACTACAGAGTGGTTGATTTATTTATGTGGGCTCATCCTAATTGTTGCGGATATTTATGTGAATGTGAAAGGTGTTTTTGCATGATTCAGGATTTTTTTCTTCTTCCAATTATGTCTTACCTTATTGATATTTTCTACTAGTTCCCAGATATTGTTCAAAAAAAAAGAACGAAAAGTACGTGCCTAAAAGAGCATTAGCTTGTTCCGAGATGTTATTGGTCGTCTAGGTTAAATGACAAGAGTTAGAGAACTATATGAAATATGAATTGACATATACTTATTAAAATAAAAGGAACAAGTTTTCCTGCATTTTGTACTTTATTTATTCGATTAGCCTAAATTTTACTCGCTGGATTGAATAGCAGAATGAAGTGTGACTAGAGTGTTCTAAAGAGTTTGCTCTGCTTCTTTTTCTTTCAAAAAGTGTGACTAGATTGAATGGCATCGAGACTGTGAGATTTAAAGTTTTTGCCTTTTTTCTGGTGAAAATTGCATTGGGATTGAATGACACATAAAAAGAGAGCTACACAGATCTTTAAATTTAGAAGTAGAACAAAGAAAAGAGAGTTTTAACTTGTGCTTCTTGAAATGAATCAGCATAAGCTGTCCTCAAAATCTAATCCTCCTTATCACATTTATTTATTTATTTTGTTTCTTTTCCGTGTTCTTATACTCTTCCGTCCTGTTTTAAGCACCATCCTGATCCCCATCAATAATGAAGCTTTCAAGTTCAATGATTGCAATATTGGATCTACTCAGCCTAACTTAATCACTCAAACTTTAAGTTGCCATCTGTCTTCAATTATTTGGCATCCAAATAATTGCTAATAACCCTCAAATTGCTCCAATGATGTGAAGATCAGTTAATGGGATCATGGAAGGAGTGAAAAAGGATACAGTTAGTGGGATAATGGTATGAGCGGAAAGGATGAAGTAATAGGATAATGGAAGGTGGAAGTAGTAGAATTAGTGGGAGAATAAATCTTCACCCCCTACCACTATAGATAACCTTACACCTATCGAGAGAAGAATTCGACTGTAAGAGAAGATAGAACATCGACAGATTCATCTTAGGTAAGGAAGAAGAAACTATTGTCATAGTAACTTTTAAGGAATAAGTACGTGAGTTTAGTTCGTAAATTCTATATTTTTTTGAAAACAATAGTTTGTATTCTTTAAAAAATAATCTGTTTCACTTCTGCACATTTCACTACTGATTTCTGATATTTTAAATTTTGAGCACTAGATTGATCATGAACTAAATGGTAGAAATGTGCATTTTGAATATGTCTGATTTCTGACTTCTAACTTCTGAAATATATCTGATCTTCGACCTCTCCTCTAGGAGGGATAACTCTAGATGGTTGATATTAGTTAAACCATGAGGAACATACTTCGATTTAAGTGCCCACGTAAAAATTTACACATTTATTTTGCTTTTGTTATTTTGACTACTGTTTTTCAAGAATTTCAATATTTGCGTTTTATTCTCCGTTTATTGGGTGACTTCAAGTCACTCACCCCCTTACAAACAATTTCAGTTAAAGGCGAAAGTAACACCGAGAATGAGATCGAGGATAGAGAGCAAGTCAAGTTCTGGGGATAGTGAGCCAACTTTAATTACGGACAGGAGGACTAGAATTCTGTTACAACTATGAGTTTCATAATTTAGTTAGAATAATGTAATTTAATTTGTCAAATAGTGAAAAACGGTATATTTTTATGTTGGGAATGTAAAGATTACTTTAGGTGATAATTACTATACTACTGAGGCTTGAGGCTGATTGTTTCTAAACTTTGAGTTTGAAAGCAATGTTCATGTAAGTCTCGGCCAGTCCTTGATCCCGGGTATGAGAAATGAGACGAAAACAAGAGGAATAAATAACTGGATAAAAAATTTTAAATCTATCCATCACTTTTGTGGACTTCAGCTCGATTGGTGAAAATAAAGAGATGGAAAAAAAAAAAAAAAAAACAGATGATTACATATGTTTGGCCTCCTCGAGTTTTTGTCTGTATATACAACAAAATAGTGTCTAGTTCGATTAAATCTACTTTGCTTGCAGCCCTCCCCTTGTCTCCTTGGCTCCTTGCTAAACTTAGCTACTCGTCTGACTTATCTAGTTTGGTAAACTCATATTAAAGCCTATCTACTTCAACCAACCCAATGCGCTGAGGTTAGCGCTTATGATTGAACAAGGGCTGGGAAACGGTGACATTTGGTGGAAGAGAGAGTGAAATTGGAGATGCATGATGTATCCGTCCACCGTGGTTTATAAATGGGATCGCAAGCGGTGTTGTACAAGCAACGAATTGCAATGTGGATCGTATTCCTTCCTCTGCGTGGCCAAATCCCAATAGGAAACCTGAATTGAGCAACCTGTTAGATCGGACTTAGGAGATAAGGACATCCGTTTGCCCAATCTGGACAACGTCGTCGGTCAACCGATCGAGCTGGCATCAGGCAGGGCAGCGAATGGTTTTCGGACGCGGAGAAAATCCACAGGCAAAGACGATACAGATGAGGCAAGAGAAACACAGAAAGATTCGAAACAAATTGCTACGTGGAGAGATTGTAAACAAAAGAGGAATTGCCAACCCTGTTTTAACATAGAAACTGATTTCACCAACTACATGATTATTATTATTCGATAATTGACATAAATATAGCATGAACTTATCCTTCTCATTTCCATCTCCAGTTTGAGCAATTATATAACGTTGAATAGTAGATAGTGATACGTCACTAGCTTCTCCTCTAGAGTCCAAACAGTCTCCACTTAGAATTCTTTATTTTATCTATTTTTATCATTAGCAATATGCATCCGTAGATATTTATCAAAGACTCAAAAAAAAAAAAGTTTTATTTTTCCTTCTCGAAACGATTTGCTCCATTAATTTTTATAATATTATGTAGGCCAAGAGTTTATTCTCAATTTCTGGTTTTTAGAGGCCGAGAATTTATGTAGCAGTGGCCACTGACTAGATAAAGTTTTCTGGTCCACAATCTCTGATCGATTTCTAGTCCACATCAGGAGGGACCATTAGATCAGATCAAAAATTTATATATTAGTCCCTCCTAATATGATCTAACGATCCTCTTAATATGAATCAAAAAATAAATTAAAAATTACGGATCAAAGGATCTACTCTGAGCCATTGGGCCATTGGCTACTGGGGCATACTGACTGGTCTTTCCCATCGGATCCTTAGTGGACATGCCACGCCGTCAGATCTCCACCATCCAATCCCGCGGACGGTCTTCGTCTCTTACGCAAGGCCAAACTAGATTTTGTCCAAATCCAAGTGCATGAATCTATAGTCCTGATCAAAGATTTATATATTTATATGTATATATAACCATCCAATCCTATAACGACAGCTGGGCAAGTTCCAGAAACCATGCGACTTCTGGGTCATTATTCTCCTTAATATGATTAAACTCAATTTATTTTCTGAGATAATTTGCCTATTTAACTGGAAGCAACCCTACCTAGCTCCTTCCCCTCTCCCTCCCTTCTCAAGTACTTGCACCCTTCATTCATCTTTGCTGCATTTTCTCCGGCATTGGATTTGTCGAAATTAATTCTTAAAAATTGCCAAGATCACAATTGATCAAGATGAAATATGACTGTCTTCTTTTTGGTACGCTTCCAGATTTTGTTGGATTTAAATGCTCCGCTGAACAGAATAGTAATAATCATATGCTCTTGAACTAGATTTGGACGACACACTCTACCCTTTGAGCTCTGGCATCGCAACCGAGTGTCTCAAAAACATCGGAGGTAAGTTTCCACTCGTTCGTGCCCTGTTTTATTCTACTGCTCATTTCTCTGTTCGTGCTTTAGAGTTCATGGTCGAAAGACTCGGAATTGAACGAAGCAAGATTCCGGACTTGTGCAATCTGCTCTACAAGAACTATGGCACGACAATGGCAGGGCTGAGGGTAATTAACGTGTAATTTTTATTTAATTTTATTTTCTTAGATGAACACTCTGTAATTGGGTAATTAACTTTTCAGGCAATTGGTTACGATTTCAACTACGATGATTATCACAGGTTCCATTCTAATAAGTCAGTCATTTACGTTTGTATTCCGTAACAGTTAACTTTTAACCAAATTTTTTCTTTCTATTAAAAGTTTTGTTCATGGCCGACTGCCTTACGAGAAGTTAAAGCCTGACCCTGTTCTCAGACACCTGTTGCAGAGCCTTCCAATCCGCAAAGCAGTAAGAATTACTTTAGAGCATCATTTTCTCTCTGTTGTATTTATATTTACATAAATTATTTTACTACACCCATCTGAATTTTATCTTTTTCGTAAAAAAAATAAAAATTGATTCAAAAACAGATATTCACCAATGCTGATAAGATTCACGCTGCAAAAGCTCTCAAAAGGCTTGGTCTGGAGGACTGTTTCCAGGGAATCATATGCTTTGAGACACTCAATCTACTGCCTTCAGATTTCGATCAAGAAAGGGTTGCCGATAACATATTTGACATCGTTGATCACTTCTCTCACCCAAATTCTGGAGCTGAGTTGCCAAAAACGCCAATTCTTTGCAAGCCATCCGTGGAAGCCATGGAGCATGCTCTCAGAATTGCAGGCATCAATCCTCAAACCACCGTGAGATGCCTTGTCCTTCCCTTACATTGATTGTTGCTGACTTTGCTTCTTAATTTCTCTCTAACTGAACAAACTCTCCTCTAGATTTTCTTCGACGACAGTGTTCGCAACATTCAGTCCGCGAAACGCGTTGGCTTGCACACCGTGCTGGTAGTTTTTTTTGTTTGTTTTTCTTCTCGAGGGAGTTCTCTGATACTGAATCGATCGAATATTGATGTTTCGAATGGATTTAGGTGGGCACTTCACATAGAGTCAAAGGTGCAGACCATGCCCTGGAAAGTATCCATAACATCAAGGAAGCATTCCCGGAGCTGTTGGAGGAAAATGAGAAATCTGAAGCTGTTCGTCACTCAGGAAATGTTGGGCTGGAAACATCAGTATCTGCTTGATTCCTCTCTGTCCATCAAGGGCAGCGAAGACAACATCAGCTGGTTAAATCCTAATGCAACTGTCCAAATTGCATTAGGATCATATTGTTAAGAATCTCAATCTGCCCGTGATTCTGAAATGAGCTGGCGATTTGTTAAACAAAAGTAATGAGAGTGATCATGTTCTCCACTCAAATCTTGTGCTGTTTAGTTGCAAAGGTGTATCTTGGTTTTGTTGTGTAAATTAACTTTCAGATTGTTTTAACAGCCTCATAATTGCACGACAAATATCAGACGTTCTGCTAAGTCATTTTTTTTACTTGTCAAAATTTGAGCAAAATGAAACAAATTGATAAACTAAGGGATTAAAATTTTATCCTATATTGCAGTTTGGAACTCTCCTGATCCACTTTCACCCCTGGTTATGGACTTGATGAATTAATGCTGAAATGGATATTTTCCCCAAGTTATCATGGAGGTGCCTGTTAGTTTTGAGATGGTGCTCAAAATTTGCATGTTTTAGCATTTTCACCTCTGAACAAGTTTAATGAACAATTGGGACTTCGTAACAGCATGAGATTTACACGTTACAAGAAGAAAAGAGACTTTTGTTTCTTTTGCTACCTCTAAATGAACTATGATCTTTGACAACGAAGCTACTTATGTCTCCTCCGTGCTTCTTTGACATGGCAATAAATTTAACTAGTTGTTCTACAAGCAAAAAGATTGCTTGTGATAATAACTAGTTCTGAAAAAGCCAAAATAGAAGTCAAATTATTAAGATTTTACAAATAGAATGGAATTTCTTTCTGAACGGATAATCTATTTGCCCCAAATTATTTGACGTTACCCATTTTATTTTGGCCATGGCCATTTGAGAATGGAATAAAGAAATTTTGACTTGGGAGAGTTCAGATTTAGGACGTTTTTTGACTTCTTCCTTTTCCCAGCCTTCCCTTCCCTTTCCTCTCCTCGGTAAGAACAACGTGATAAAGATGTTATTTGCTCTGCTTTATTCAGTTTGCAAGATAATTATTCTATTCTCTACAAACTATAAATAAATAAGATATTTATGAACCAATTGGAGTACTTAGTTTTCTTTCGTCAAAATGGATCGAAATATGAACTGGTTTTGTTAAGTATGTTGAAATGGTCTTATCAGGTGAGTCAAAGTGATATTATTAGGCGAATTAAAGTGATCTTCCTAAGTGAGTCAAACTAGCTTTGTCAATTAAATTGAATAGCTCAATCAATTAATCAAGAAGGGACAAAGAAGTGTGTATACATATATAATTGTTTTATTCTTAATTTAATTTCCAGAAGCCAATTTTTTCTTCGATGGTCAAGCTAATACATCTACCTACATTGTTGTGTAGCAATGGTAAAAGAATGGCAACCACGAAGAAGCTACAGCCACAACAATTGGTGTTGGACCATCTCTCTTCTTTATTTTATTCCTTTCATTCACTTCACATACTGCCCAACTGTTTTTGATTGGATCGGTTTGTATGCCTCTTCATGACAATATTATCTAATTAAGCAACCGTACGTCAGATCGATTAATAATGTCAATTGGAAGACACAATTCAGTTGTATTATAACATTTATATAATGAGTGCCACTCATGTTGAACCTCAGCATTAACATGCCTTAGATTATATGCCAAGCTCACCTGACCATGTTCATTCCATGTGCCAATTATTTATCATTTCACTCAAAATGGGAAGAAAAAAAGGGAGATTTTTAATGCAACAGAATTGATCATATATATATTCAACAAAAGCTTTTAACAAAAGGGCAGACCTTCCCTTCTACTTTTATCATATAAGCCTCAAAGCATGCGTTCTGTTGTCCCATACAAAACCAATCCCAGCCATGATTCCCTGTAACTAACTCTCCCCCTGAGCTAAAAGTAGGGTTCGTGCAATCCGTGAAGAAGGAGCCCAAGACTTGCCACTATGACTTCCAAAAACGCTCGTTGTTTCATTAATTTCCGATACGGTTCCACCACTGCTCAGATTCATTCCACAATGTATTAATTGACAGTGTATATTATGAAAAGTTACATTCCAATTTATCACATTTGATCCTCCTGTCTGAGTCTGGTCGGATGGACAGCTGGAAACACGGTAGACAGGACGGCCGACGAAGACTGAGCTGGCGCCTTGCGAGCTAGGGTGGTGAGGAGGTGAGCCGAGCTGGAGCTGAATTATCGAGCAGGAAAACAAGAGAGGAGAGAGAAACACTTTCGTGTATCCGTCCGACGCCTGAAAGCAATCGCACAAACCAACATAGCGTTAGTCACCAAACAGGGGTCGGGATCCTTTTGTTTGGTACTCCGACGCTCAAGTCAGCAA
>JBBPFP011639562.1:0-19343 GCA_037974795.1 Kaempferia galanga
GGACACAAGAATCTGACCAACAGGAGCTCGCCCCACAAGTCTCGGAAAGAAGAGATCTTGACACACCGACAGCAGCAAAACAAGAGAGCTACTTCCCCTTGCCCTGCTGGAACAGCTATCTTTTATAGTGGGTCTTCGTGATGGTTTCAGACTCCGGTGAGGTAAGAGCTCAATCATAGTCTTCTCCTTAAGCATATAAGTGAGCCTCTGATCTTTCTGGTTCAGATCAATCACTATAGGTCGGCGATGGAAACTTTGATGGTGCCAGTGATCCGATAGGGGATCGCCCTCAGGTTCAAAGAAGAATGGATCAGAGAAGACCTCCGCCCTTCTTTATTACGAATCATTCTGAGAACTGAAGGAGAGAAGGTGCGGTTCATACGAGAAAGAGTTCAAAAACAACTCAAACCGGTTCAGTTGAAAGGAGCTAGATCCGCATGAGCGTCCGATTCTGATAGATGGGCCCCCACTTCTGAATCATATCTCTCCCACTCTTAGTCAAATACAATAATGGAAGGGTACTCCACTGATTGTGTAGCTATAGCAGCAGTCGAATAAGAGTCTTCCCTTATTGAGCCGGGAATATGTTCTGAGGAGAGGGAGCCCCCTGTGCAATGCCTCTTCCTTGATTGTATAATAAGAGTAGAAATTGATAAGGTGTCTGCCATTGAGTCTTGATCTTGCTTTCTAGGTGGCGGCCTTTCACACTTCATGCATGAAATTAGGTAGATAGGTCAATCATAGGGAAGCGAATGATTTGAGGCTTTCGTTCGGGAAGAACTAGCTACGCGCCTGCTTCACTTTCTCCTATAGCTATTGATAATAAACCTACCGATATCCAGGACATCTCTACGTGAGTGAATCCGTAAAAGTCGGGGTCAGGTCCTTAAACAAACTCAGCAGAGGGTCACTCTCGAATAAGTCTAGGTTATAGATCGCATCCGACGAACCCACTATATAAGCCCATGTGCCCCTCTTCGGAGAAAGGTCAAGCTACACTGCTCTTATTCTCACTGGTAGCTAGAGGCAGGGTCGGAAAAGAAGAAGAGATAGGCAAGTCTCAGATAGCATTCATTTACTATACACGTGGATCATCATATATTTGAATACTCGGTCTTGAGTGGTGAATATCTGAGGACCTGCGCCTATTCTAGTTCATCAGTAGAGGGTTCACCTCTCGAAGCGCGGAGTGAAGCTCAATCAAGCAGATTTCAGCATCCTCCAGCACTAGTCACATAGAGGGCTAGTCTGTGAATGGTTCAGAGGACCTTGAGGAAGAAATTCAGTCAGTATTCTTAGGTTTTCCCCTATTCCTCCTCCGCTCTAAGAAGGTAGGCAGATATACACATACTATAGGATGGCCCAGGCGAGAAGGTGCAACTAGTGATTCAACCCATCTCGGACCATTCCCTAGCCATAGAGTCCAGTCAGTTGGTACAGTTGGATTAGGGATGAGAGTACCTAACCGTCAGTAAGAGCAGCCAACCCACTTCCTTTTTTGATTGGATTAGCAGCGAACACTACATTCCTTCACTCAGCCCCATCCAGTAAGGTAGCATAGCATGATCGGACCTCGCTTTCCCTTCTTTTATCGGATGCTTGGACCTTGGACACGGAGCTTGCTTTTGATCCCATGTCGCGCTATCTCTCTAATGTTAGGTCCTTACATAATATATGAATGATGCTTCCTCCTTAGACTGATTGGAATTGCTCCGCACTCTTCGCATATGTAAGACCTACAGGCAGAAATGATTGACTCACTACCAACTCTCTCTTTCCAGACATCAGCACAGAGTAGATGGCGCCCCCTCTGATAGCAGTAAGGAGTTTACTTAGGGGCAAGAGACTGATCTTATCTGTAAGAAGAAAGAGTGGTCTTGCTACTCACTATCCGCCGTCAAGTCAAACCAAAGAACTTTTTCGTAGTCAGTCCTGAATCGTATTGTATTAGAGTGGAGTGAATGCCTCTCCTGTTAAATAAAGTGAGCAGTGGTAGTAGGGCTCTGTCTAATTCATTTAGATGGGAGGTCTGAAATTTCACTCGCCCCATTCACGTACCGGCCCTATTCTTATGATCAACTGCAAGAGAACCACTTCAAGATAGTGAACTCGGGATCTACTCCTCTTTCAGCCGGCGAACTACACTCAAATGAGGAAGGCGTCCCTACCATTTCCAAGAGTGAATGCGACAGAGTGAAAGGAGGCACAAAGAATAAGCCTTTAAGCGTGGGCTACTTCAAGAACTCCTCGTACAAGCACTGGCTACAACATTGCTTGTCCAGAAAGAGAAGCCTGATACACTGTCCTACTGGAGGAGCGGACCAGGAACTCTGTAGACGCTCTTACTAGGCCTCATGGAAGCATGCCGTAGCGCTTTCCTTTCCTTAATTAGAAGAATGGTCTGCTTTGCCCTTATAGTGGCTGAGTACTAAATGTGTAATGACCGACCTCACCTTAGATCGTAAGACTGAATGCTTCACCCACTTTTCGGGGCAAGGTGCTACGCGAAGTAGCCGAGAAAGCTGCGGAGGACAGGTCTGCCTCTCAACCTTGAATCGAGCAGCCATCAGTCCAATAAAAGAATGAAAGAAGGCTCTGCCCCATGCTTGACTTTGTGCCTTTCACCATTCCACTCAAGGAATCACTCCCTCTTTCTCTTCCCAATGATATTATCTTTAAGAGTTCATTCAGTGATTGAAAGGCACTTTTTTCGAGTCAAGCGGAAGAGTCCACCTATTGACCTATTTCCCAGCGTGATGCGCACACAGAGGCTAGTCTGGTCTTCTTTTCTTTTGCTCCCCTTTTGCTCTTAGTAGACGGAGTTAATGAATGAAAGTTTTGATCGAGTACCTGCATGAATGTGCCGAGCTGAGACCAGGGCATAAATCGTGAATGGGGAAGTAGGGCATGACATCGAATGGGAAGTTTCCCTCTTACCCCAACTTCTCAATAGGTAATAGGAAGAGATCTGAGTGGCTCATCGGCCTCTTAGTCCAACTCAAGGGCCTCACTGTCACCCGGGTCCTTATAATGTCTTACTTAATGAACTCTGTTGTGTCGTGAATTCACATGAACTCCGGCGGAGTGAGGCTTTCTCAGAGTTGGGATAAGTAGACAGACTGAAGGAGCCTATCGGGTTTAGCTTAGATCAGGCTATCGGGTTTATAGAGTCAAACAGAGAGATGGGGTCTTGATGATTTGCTGGTCCTTGTGTACGAGCAGACAACCCTAGCGTGATACACCAACTCCATGCTGAGTAGCCCTCGGTGGACTCTTGAACAAGAGGATGAGCATCTTAACTAATTCCTCACTCCAATAAGGCTGATTCTTTTCTATTCAAGATCATGAATAGGTTCAATTGTGGTGCCTGAGCAGGAATCCAATCCTTTCTTTAGAAGGAGGGGATCTCGGGTTAGTTCGGACGCGGGATTGTCCAAACCTCAGATAAGCCGCTCGCTCTGGCAGTGTGACTGATCTTAGTATACGGCCACCCTTCCCGTAGGCTATTTTGATACTCGCCAGTTAGGCATACGTTCTTGAATCTGAGGAGGCATATGGACCAGAGATGCTAAATGAACTATCACCGGACCGGACACGACCAACTTGTTATAGCATGCTATCATTTAATGTTTCAAGGGTGTCCGCGCACCTGACCGAGGGGTCTCTTTTGCTTAAGGAACTAGGAGCTCTGTGTTCGGCAAGGCTACGAGTCCGACCCCAATTTAGCTAGAGGGAGCTTCCTCTTTTGATTTTCTATAAAAGTCGAAAAGGATAAAGACTGTTCAAGGACGTACCCATGAGAGCCGGTTATCCTTAGCACTTCCCTCTCTATAAGCAGCTGCTAATCAAGAAAGGAGAGGTCCATTCAGGAATGGAGTTGAGTTTTCTACTGAACCTCTTTCTGAATCAAACCTGAACAGGAAGAAAATCTCGAAGCAGTCATCCCACACCGGGAGCTCTGGAATTTATACCTAGTCCGATGGTAGAGCAGGATCAGATTAATGATCTGAGAACCCGATGCCCATACCAATTAGTATTTTGTTTGATACTAGTGGTTTCGCCCGGGACTGATCAGGCAAACTCTCTCGGAAAGCCTCCTTAGATAAACTGGGAATGCATTCAATGGCAATCCTGCCCCATCCTCAACGTGCCAGGGACTAATCTCTTCATCAGTGGTCAGGAGCGAACGAGAGAGGCCTCTCACTCTTTGGTCTTGGAAGCAGTCATCCAGCTACCATGAATCAAGATAGTTTGCCCTCTCACCCTTTTCTCTTTTCAAGTGAGACCCTCCTGCTGAGCTAGTTTACTCAGATAGCTTTTTCAAGGGTCCTAGTTCGACTAGAGTTCGGATCCCTCCTTACCTACTTAATGAATCAACCAAATTGTACCCCGAATGCAGAGCCTTGCCCGTGTTTTCCTATTCCTATCCCTGGTAGCCGGCGAGATTCGATTCCTAACCTAAGAGGAGCGGTCGCCCATCCTGAGTTCTCTGCAAATGTGGTTGTCTCCTACTCATTCCCAAGTCGATAAGTACTCCTCTCCTGGTAAGTTTATGAGTCCTACTCGCCGATTCAGAGCGGTTGATTTCCGGACAGTAGGTCTCAGGCCTTCTAAGATCATCATCCGCCAATTTCACACCCCCCTTTTCGTGAGCTAAATTAGATTCTTTCAAAAGCTTCGTGAGATTTATTTACACTAGAAGTCAGTCGCTCCTGCATAGAGAGAGACTATTCTCGGTCTTCGCTCCCGCATAGAGAGAGACTCTTCCTTATTTAGTGATTGGGGGGTTCTAGAGGGCTATGATTCATGCTGGGGTTCCGCGGATCAAGATAGTGATGGTCTTGATCATCGGAAAAGGACTGGCAGTGACATTACAAACCATTCGGATCCCATGCTCCCGCACCGGCAAGCTTTAAGGTTTGATTCGCCCATCTCACAGCATAAGATCCTATCCCGGGTCTCGTCTCCTCACTGATTGAACCTCCTTCTTTCCTTCATAATAGATCTCTTCTCTTCTTCCTTTCTTTGAGCTCTCGTGCGAACCACTGAATTCCCTAGATTAAGGGTCAGAGGCTTCAGTGGGACCAGCCACAACCTCTGCACTGCAGCCTATGCCTATCCAGTTATTCCGGGCCAGTGGAGAGACCCCGGCCCTCACTGTCGATCATTTGATGTTGAGCAGCCTACCACCAATCACTAGCCCCCCAGACCTATCAAAAGATGTTGAGTGCTCACTATAGATCTCGATGATGAGGATTACGTTCCTTATTGTGGGACCAGTGTGCTGCCTGTGAGGAATTGCTTCCGACTAGTGCATACTCGCCCTACTGGTCGGGTCTAAGCAGTCGGCCGGGAATCTAGAAAGCAAGAAAGAAGAGATGGTGCAGTGCTAGGCCTGCCTAGGATAATCAAGATGGTATCCACGATACGACGAGCATGCATTGAGCACTTTCTAGAGTGAGTTAGTCTATCTTTCCCAGCACGTGTGGATGTTCCGGGCTGAGAATGTCATAGCGGAGAAGAGTTGCCTAGGCGAACCTATGAAAGAGAGGCTGGACTGAAAAGAGCGGTACGGGCACTCTCCTTACATGAGCCAGAGTAGTCCACCTTCATGTGCTCTAACTAGTTGGGATCGTACAATGCAATGAGACCCGACCTGCCTGGTCAGATCGGACCATTGACTCCTTAATCCACTGGTCAATCATTGAATCTCTTACTGGGACTGAGGAAAGGCGCGGAGTGGAGGGACCGAGCCGTAGAAGGGCTCGTCACCTTACCTCTCATCTGTAGTTCACCTTTCTCAAGCCGACACCTCTAAGGTAGAGTAATGAAAGTTCTCTCTCGCCTGAGAGGATCTTGTCTTATTCACTACGCAGAATTAGAGAATCCCAGGAGATACCAAGGATCAGATCTCAATCCCTTTCTTATGCTGGGAAGGGAAAAGACTGATAAAAGGTCTACTGCCTTTAGCTACCTCCTACTCTAGCTGAATTACCTACTCTTTAAGGATAAGGGCCAGGTAGAGCAGATCCCTTGAAGCCAGCAGCTTTCTTGTACTATTGATTTATTTCAGGGGATAGGCTGGGGAGGCTTAGGAACCTTCAGAGATGGGTTTCAGATCTACTTTGCAGGGCTGAATAAAGGGAGGATCATCCTACTCAAAAGGAGGAAGAAGGATCCTTATCCTGAATGAGGCTATTAGTGCCAGATAAGAGCACAGCCAGTACCAGACTATGAGCCAGAAAGCAAGTTAACAGGCTCTACCCGTCGGGGCTAAGAATACGACGCGAAAGGTGAAATGACGCCGACGCGAAAGGTGAAACGACGCTACGGGAGCGGCTTGAGTCCCCTGTGATATGAGAATAGACTTTGATGAACTGAGATCTAGATAAGATATGATTTGAATCTCGCTCGTGAACTTGGTCGTCTATGAGTAGAGAGAAGAGGCAAGTTCGATCGATGGGGCTAATGGCACGGATTTTCCATTCCCACTTGATCAGCGGCTGCCAAGAAGAGACTGGTGCCTTCTGCGTCCTATATTCCTAGGCTGGACCGCTCTCGTACTTGACTTCTCTTCTTCTCGTTCGCTCCATTCGGTGAGGTCGCCTAAATCTCACGCCTATGCGGCTCCAATCCCCGTCTTGCTCTCGTTGACTTGCTTTATCGTCCGCTACTCGTTTCCTTATCTTCTAGACTTCAATCATGATGATCCCTCGTCGGTGCATTCCACTCCTTAGTTCGGATCGGCGAGCTCATAATTCAGGAGCTAAGAGTACCGCTACTCTGAGTTCTATATTAGAATACCTGACCTGAGAATCGGCAGCGCTAACTGCTCCCATTACAAAGTCCCTCATGCATGGTTGTGGCTGCATGTCATTAGCCCGACTGATTGAGCCGGGGCGCGGCGCCGTCTACCTGCCTTGTCTGAGCTTACTTGCGCGCTATTTTAGCTGCTTTGGATCCAAAAGAAAGAAATTCATTCTAGTGCTGTCTGAGTGGCCCTATCGAGCGCTTCTAACTAAAGAAAGAGTCAGGATGTCAGTCGGACACCCCAGACCTATCTCAGGTTCACCCCGAGCTCCTCGCCCTGCTCTCTTTGATACCTGTCCCCGAAACCTGGCTTACTTGATGAACTCATGCGCCGCACTCTTATCATCTGAGTACTTGTCCTCATTGTCCTTGGTTCGGCTTGGTTCGGTCTATAGCCTCTCACTCTCCGGCTTTGATAGCGTGCGCATTCTTCTTTATTATACTATACAAATGATCGGCCAACATCAAGAGAAGAACTATCACGGTCAACTCAAAGAAAAAAGCAGCTATAACCCGGCTTTCAAAAGTAGCCCGGAAAGATTGCACTAATAGCGGGTAGGGATGAGGGCTTGATTAGGTTCAATGTACAGTCTAGAGTGATGGTTGAAGTGCGACTAGCATGCATTTGAACTAATGTCATGCCGCCTTTATCTAATAGATAGATAGATCAGCTCATATAGAAGCCTAGCCTGAAAAGACTGGACTCTGCATTCAAAAGCAAGCTAGGGTGAGGTTGATCTAGTAGGTGCAGGTGCCCCTCTCATTTAGCCCTCTTCAAACAAGAACTCATCAGGGTGCGAGGTCTGGCGCGAGGAGAGGTTGAGCCTTGACCCTCTACTTGAGGCATTAGTATAGCTAATTGGAATAGTAGGGCTGGTCAGATAGGGTTTCATAAACCAGTATAAAACGTTATCAGTCACACTCCCCCTTTAAGACAAAAGAGCATTGCAGAATTTCTCTTTCTTTGGTGCCAGAGAATTGATTGATGAGTCCAGCTAAAAGCCTCAGGCTCGGGACAAGTAGTTCTTCCACTAACGTAGTGCACGATGAGAGCTAGTAGGCTTAGCTTCGTTCTTCCTGTAGTGAGCTGGCACTCTACTTTCGTTTTGCGCCAGAGTTCTGCGTGATTAAGGATCAGGGGATATAATTAGACGCTCATATCTGCTTTCTTGAACTCCAGTAGTCTTGAACCCGTAAAAAGAGCTAAGTATAGCGTGCGCGTCAGTATTTGTTCTTATTGATGTAGTAGAGACAAACCTCGTGACCTGGCTAAAGCATCCGATAATCGAGCTAGGTTAGCCGAGCTTAGGATCTGAACTTAGAGTGAGCGCCCGGGAGTCTTTAGTCACTACTTGAATAAAACCCCTACTTTAAGCCCTTGCCAGAAGCGGATAAGCTCGGTTCAGCTACAGCTAGTCTTTGCTAAGGGAGACCCTATGAACTGGTTAGGGAGAATCTTGACTAGGTCTATCGGACTCGGGTTCCGGAGCTTGCCTGAAGCTTATTCTCTTTCGGAGGAGGTCCCCACCCTCATGTGCACCGACAGGCTTAGATAATCTTTGACCGCTCCAGCTCATGCCTGCCCATTCTGATGATCAATAGAAAGCTCAAGCCTGCGCCCTCTGCTCGAGTCTTTAAAATCTCTTCAGTGGACCGGGCCCCTCGCCTACGAACCCTCCTCTCCATCTTCTCTTTTCCAGATCCCGAGCATGTCAGCTGCTTGATCTTGAGTGTAATGAACTGCTCTCATGATTGATCTCTTTCCGAACCTGAGAGGGACAATGAATCAGTTTCCGGTGAGCACCAGGGAAGTGCGCTATCGCCCTTACTTGAAAGCATTCTGAAGAGCTTTTTCCCGTGAAAGTGATCCTTGCTTTCATCAATCAAAGTGGGGTTTCGGGGTAGTAGGAAACTCAGTGAGCTACTTCTTTCTCTCTCTGTTCGGGAAAGGCTCTTCTGGATTATAGGCCATACTCGTACGGTTGACTTGGACTAAGTACTTGACCCGCGAGAGAGTTAACAAAGTCGGGACGGGACGCCTTGCTTCCTTCTGTTCGCGTTCGGGAGAGAGTGATAGCAGCCCATCTTTCCTCCTCATTGCTTTCTACGGTGGAGTCTCCTTCTTTGCTAGAGGACCCGAGATCATCTTCAACTCAAATATGAGGGCATTTCATAGGCCTACTTCTCCGTGATTGAGTAAGTTGGCCGCTTCTCTGTGATTGAGTAAGTGTTCGAAGTTCTTCCGTACGACCCGCTCACTTTTTGTATCAAGGCAAGGGGACAGTCCCAAGAAAGAGGCTGAGGGTAGTCCTCTCGGTCTCAGTTCTATATAAGAGCGAGACCTTATTTGCAGCTCCCCGTGCCCACGGTCGAGACTGATTTTTTTCTCTTCTGCTCCAGTTCATTCCTCCTTTGCCCAGTAGAGACTTGAGACTAAGCTGCCTCTTTCACTCTAGATGGAAGACTATAGCAATCATCATCACAATTCGCATTCGCCTCCGTGCGGCTTTGACCCAAACTCAGATCTTCTTGTCTGCGCTCGGACTGTCTAATAAGCCTTGCCATCTATGTGCGGCTCATTCAAGACGCCTTTCCCGAGGACTGGACCTTAGAGTACACGACCCCTTCAGTCAAGCGGGAGTAGATCCGTACTTTAGAAGACCCCGCCGACACTGATCAAGTAGAAGTCAACCCGGTCGACCAGATCTGTGATCCCCTATCGTTTCGGTAGAGCGCCAGTCACCTGTATCAAAACAGGTTAGCACATGACCGCCCTGCGTCAGATCAAAATCCTTCTCTATCGAACCGCAAAGGTCAGAAAGTTTCTCCAGAACCGTTCAATTGGTGAAGTTGAAATAAATCAATCAAACTCCCTAATACAATACAATAAGGCAGCAGTCGTGGCGCCAACTAAACCCACCCACTGCTGTGGAGTATCTTAATGCCGGCGAACGACTTCAAAGGCAGGCAAGTGCCCCGGGGATTGTTATATACGAATTATCTACTTCGGAAGCGGTGTCTGTCAGTCAGATAATGGAATGGACGTTCGTATCCTTTCTCTAGATTCGGTCGTGCTCAATCAATTTCAGTCCTAGCATCCTAAGATAGTAAAGTAGGTCCCCTTCAACGGATTCGGACTACACCCGCTAGCCCCTGATGAAAGACCGTCAAACCCTAATCTACCTGTCATACCTAATTGCATTCTGTCATCTCCAATTGTCTGACTTAATGGAGAGAGTGCTTCATGTACAGGCTTCAGTCTGGGCTGGGGCGAAGGCTCGAGCGCACTGACCATCTGGTGGAGGGGGCTGACTCATAATAACAGAAAGTTAGGCAATGCCATTTGATTCGTCGGCTTTCCCTAGTCGTCACTTCCCTTTCTTCAAATGAGGTCTCCGATCCTTCTTCTTCCATTCCAGTGAGGTCAAAGGGTCCGGGTTCAAGAATAACCATTGTTTATAAAAGAGAAGCGAAGCGCGATAATCAAGCGAAAGGCTGTATACCAGGGTGGGTGGGGCATGCAACGAAGCGCTTTCCCTCATTGATTCAGTGTGTGCGCTCTTCCCAGTCTGAGCTTTCAACTGGAGGTGCCGTCTCCCTCTTTGACAAGAGTACCAACATGCGGATCAGGGCTCTTGTTTAAGACCACGGGGCGAGAGTAATAGCTAGAGCCTCTCTCCCTTTAGAGTCAGTATGAGACTTGTCATCGGCATCATATTCCAGGTCTCCTTCTGGGGTTTCCCCTCAAGCTCTTGAAGTTCAATCCAGAACAGGTCAGTCTTTACCTCTGAATATATAAGATGGCGAGAAAGACTGCTGATCAATCATGGACCATTATCCTTACAACCCTATTCATAACCTCCACTCCAAGCGGATGGTACACGGACAGATCCGGATGCAGAAAAGAAAGTGAATCAATCGCTCTGTGCTATGCTAGGCCCTTCGGCCCCTCACGGATAAATCTGTGGTTCTTCAGTGGATGTTCTTTCCACAAGCTAGAAAGACGATGATCAGTGTCTCTCCGCTTTATGGGTCTGACTAAGCGCCCAGATAAGAAGAGAGGCAGGGTACAATTAGCCACATTCCGAGAAGGGGCGAAGAGCCTGTAGTGGGTTTTCTTCTCAGATCGGGATAGAACCCTGCCCGATTTTCATAGTGCCTTTCCTAGCCACAGAAGCTGGGTGACCTAATGAGTTCTTTTTCTATTTTGTAGACTACCTCTAGCCAAGAGTGGGTCGAAAACGTAAAAGATGTAAATGGGAGGGTTCTTGCAACGTTAATGGACGCACGCGTAGGTTCTGTTAGTCGTTGTGGCCGACTAACTGGAAGGTTAAACATGAGCCACAAAATCTCTACTACCATCTAGAGCTAAATTGGCCATAAAGTAAGCGCAAAAATTGGCTTCCCTATAGATATGATCTTGGTTGGCCTTTCAAAAACATCCAAGGACCATTAGAGACGGGGAAGGAAAAGCGAACAGTACGAGCTAACTCAGCCAGCTCCGCACTTTTTTTTCCTTTTGGAGAATGAACTTTGACTTATCAGAACGGAGTAAGCAGCGCCGGGCAGCTAAGTTGGTATGGAAGAAAGCATTTTCCCGTCTTTTTTGGCAAAAAAAAGCGTGACAAAGTGAACGATTGATTAGTGATGAGTCCGATAGAAAAGGAACCCCATGGTCTTGATATACCACTTCTCCCACTAAGCGCTAAAGGAATGGACCAACACTCGGTGAAAGAAAGAACCAAAGTCAGTAGCATGAATCTGTTCTCGGAAGGGGGGCGGAGTTCACACCAGGCAAAAGCTAAAAAGGCACAGGGGCGGCTTTCTCTCATTTATTAATTGCTTCCGCTACGCCAAGACACCCAAACCCTGGGAAAGACTGTTCCAGTAACAAAGGATAATAAATAGGGTGCCATTTTTTTGGAGTAAAGACTCTCCAGGATGTGTATTTCTATTGTTAATGTAAGCGCCCTTGCAGTTGGAGTACTATTCCCTTACCCAGCCAAGCCAATAATAATAAGTCAAGTCAAGAATAAATGAAGAAGGGCAATGCCGCTTGTAAAGCTCTTTTGCGGATGCTATAGAGGTCTCAACAGGCCTTCCCCGGAACAAAAGTGTTCGGATGAAGAGAGGTGGCTCGGCAGGGAAGGAATGGGAAATCGTCAAGGAAATGCCCCTTTCTGACCCTCTTCATTCAAAGCACTCTTCATGCGCCACTTTAGAAAAAGAGTTCAGGAAGTTCAAACTCAACAATAAATTTACATCCAAATTTACGTGGAAAATGCAAATAGTAAGGATGAAATCCGAAAGCGGAAATATCATAAGAGAAGAGAAGAATGAACTACGCGAAAGACCGTTTTGAAATTCTTGCAGAACCTTTTTTCTTTTTACGGGTTGAGAAAGCTAGGTATTTGACAACTCCAATTGGAGTTGGAGATGGAAGCCTTCCCAGCTAAGAAATGGATGCTAAGGTCAAAAACCCCTACATTGATTGGCCTTTAGTGCCATATAACGCCCTGACTATTCTAGTTATAGAGCGGTCAAAGCCCCGGCAAGGAAAGAAAAAAAGACAAAGTGCCGCTGACTAAACGCTCTTCTCTATTGGTTTACCTAGTCTAGGTGGATGAGTTTCCCTACTATTCGAGAGCGGGTCAAAGCCCAACTTCAATTAAAATGAATTACTTTTTCACTTTCCTTATCTTATTGGGATTTCTTTCAGAACCTACAAGAGGTTTGAAGTTTGCAGATGGCCCTGTAGAGGCTTCCTAAGTCCTCAGCTATTGTAAAGTCCTTTTGAGATTGTTTCGCTTTCTTTCTGCTCGAATCCGCGGACAAGACATAATCATGTGTGCATGCCATTTTCACCGATCGTTTTCTTTTCACTCGACTTCCATAACGGGATGGGCAAGGGAAAAGAGTGAAACTCACAGTGAATTCGGTTGAACCCTAAAAAAACCTATTCTTTCTGTCTGCCCATAGAACGATGGCTTCTGAAGAACTGTTCGTGGCCACATGTTATGCAAGAGTTCGCGCGCTAGCCATAGCCCCATTGCAATCGGGATCTGCAGGAGTTGAAGTTTATAGCTCGGTGTAGACCAGTGGATGAGATCGGTCGAGTTATAAATCCCCGACGGGCGTTCTTTTCACCCTTCCCTCTCGCTCCTCTCTTTATTGCTCTGAGCTCATGGTCTATCTTTGCTTTCCTTTCTTTCAGAACCTCAGCATTCATCTGCATGCGATAATTTCTCCAAACATAATACAAATGGATAGGGGGAAAGGGGGCGAATACCCCGACAAGGAGAATTTCAGACTGAGATCGAATAGAAAAAGTTGTTGACTGAACTGTAAACATGATTAGATCAATCCGGAAGATCAATTTCACAAAGTACCTGGTGCAAAACAAAAAAGACCATCTGAGTCTGTCATAGGCCTTCTCAAGGTCTATCTTGATTGCTACAACTCCTTCTCCCCTTTTCAATGTACGCATAGAGTGAAGCACTTATTGGACAAGAATAATTTTATCCGGAGTGTGCCTACCTGGGATGAAGCTGCTTTGACTTTTGCCAACCAACCTCGACAAAAATGGTCTGATTCTATCAACCAACAGCTTAGTAATGATCTTTAAGGGACGGTCGAAATTGAGATAGCAGTTCAGGGCTTTCTATTTTTGGGATAAGACAAATGAGCGTCTTATTCAGATCTGAATGGAACTGACCTTCCGCAAGAGCCTTCTCAACCAAATGAAAAATATCATCACCAATATGACCCCATCATTTTTTTTTTGACACTGGAAAAGCATCCAAACCTGGGCTTTTAGAGGCATTCATAGAGAAAACCACGCTCCTTACTTCATCTTTTATAACTGGGTAAATTCTTCTCTTCACTTGTTAATTTCCATTGCTCATTACGGGGTAAGCTAGTAGAAAGCCCACCCTCATCCGTATAAAGCTGTACAAAGAAATTCCGAAGCAAACTAGCCAACTGAGTTGGGTCGAGGTACCACACCCCATCTGCATCTTTCAATGCCGAGATTCTTTGCTTGCACTTTCTGCTTTTAATAGAAGCATGAAAGATTTTGGAATTGTTGTCTCCAGCAGTCAACTTTTGCTGCTTGAAAAAAGATCAATTCCTCTTGGTAAGAGGTCAAGTTGAACTCTTCCACCAGCTCCAAAAAATGTTCATGTTGAAAGCGGAATTTATTATTTGAAGCAGTGTGTGATAGAGGAGAGCAGCGAACACAGATTGGATGATGATCTGAGCTTGTATTTGGCACCGTAGCATCTGGGAAAAGATCTAGCCATTTACTCTTTGCCATCGCTCTGTCTAGACGAAGCCGAGTGTAGTTTGAACCATCCCTCCTCTTACACCAAGTATATTTAGGACCCGAAGCTCCCATATCAATCAATTGGCCTCATGCAGTCAATCATAAGATCACAGTGTCGAAAATTCACCCTCATCCACTTGATTAAAGTCCCCCAATACAAGCCAAGGCAAATCATGAACTAGATAAAGTCCCATAAACCTTTCCTTTCTTCCGGATGTTCCATATACTGCAGTTAATAAGCAATCATCATTATTCATATGAACAAGGGCATGTATCAACTGAGACGATGCAGCCAGTACTTCTAAATTAACTTTCGATGCTTCCCAAAATAGCCAAATGCCACCCGAGAAAGCAACTGCTTCCACTCTGAAACCCGCTAAAAGGCAATCAAAAGAGGGGATTAGAGATACGATATCAGAAGCGCTCTCACCGATCAAGGTTCTGAAATAGAAATAAAGAAATTACATAGATAAGAAGAGAAATCGTTCATTCATCTCTGATTCTTCATCTCAGCATTCGAAAGCAGCCAGCCTACGAGTGAGACAATTAGGGGATCGAATGAGACCCGGCCTTTTAGAGAGGGGAATAGCCGTGGGATGAGTTTTCCGAAAATGCAATTTCTTTTTGATAAAAATCTACACCCTTCTCTCAACGTATGATTCAGCAACATCTGGTTTGCGGCTCTATTCAAAGACTAAGCGAGATCTCGAGAAGTGGTGTCTGTAGCCTGTTGATCGGCTTTCTCCTATCTGTTCTTCTGAACAGTTCTAGAAAAAGGGTGGGCCTATTTCCCAATTCTTTTTGCCTGAGAGCTTGTTTGTGCGGGCTCATGTCCGTAAGTCAGTACTTGAATCTCATTCCCTTCCTCTATATGCTCAAACCTTTCCTTTCGCTTTCTAAGCAGGGCTTTCGGCCGGCTGAGGCTTATCCGCTGCTCATCTCTGGCATCCAGGGTCTCAATCGTGAGTAACTCAGCCGCAGCAATATGATGAATTTGGGGCTCAACAACCACTTCCTCACTCCCCTCAGCGCCAGGTCCCACAACAACCGAGAGAGGAGTCTTCTTGGCGATCTCAAGAGAAGTTAGGTGACAGCTCCTGGCCATGCTCTGATCTGATCGCATTATTCCCACCCCATCTGGAGTGGGGAACTTTACTGTCAAGCAGTAGATGGATGTAATCATCTTCGCCTTCTTCATAATTGGACTGCCAAAGATGGCATTGAAGGCCGAATGCTGATCAACCACGAGAAACTTCGTCGCCACCAGCGTTCTGCAATCAACTTCGTCCCCAATTATCACAGGAAGATTGATCGATCCTTTCACCCTGACAGGATGGTTTGAGAAACTGTAGATTGGATCTGCTGGTGTCAGCTCTGTATCTGGTATCTTCATCTGCTTGAAACAGTCATACATCAAGATGTCTACGGCACTGCCTCCATCGACCATCATTCTCTTAACATATGCCGCTCCCTCATGTTTAGGTAGCCAAGCCGCTTTCAATTCAGATTACGCTTAGGATAGCCCAAGCGAGTAGGCTGGTTGGTTATAGATATAGATAAAAGTAGGTTCTAGCTCAACCTCAAAAGCTCTTTCTGGGGAAAGCTTTTCGATTATGAATTTCTTTCCGAGCCTATTCTATCAAAGGAAAAGAAAGCATATTAGGTAGGAGTGGAATTCCCTAGTTATAGACTTTTTTAAAGTCAGATAGAGTGCGCTGTTAATGATACACATTACATAAGTAACTTACATACCATACGGAATCACGAAAGCATAGTGACAGAAAAGACCTAACACTCTAAAGATAGCTCCTGACTCTCGGGGAGAGGGTCTGAAAGATACTCGACCGAAGGGAGAGGTTATGAAATAAAAGATACTCGACCGAAGGGAGAGGGAAGATCGTCTTAAAGAGAGAGATCTGCCTTTTCTTTTTATCCCTTATTAGGAAAGAGCCTTTAGCGCGTGCTCGTTCGTGCGGCTTTCAGGGTTATGTCTGCCAGAGTAAGCCTGTTAGTAGCTAAGGTGAAGCCTGATTTTTTTGTGTGGTTTACGACTTTGTATTGCTAGGAGTCGTGGTTGGGGCATTTCCTTCAAATCTCCGTCTTGCTTGGTGATATCCTTATTCCTTGACTTTAGTTCTTTGAATCGCTTCGCACCTTCCATTCTTCTAAGCATTAAGTCTTGGTAGTCTCTCCCAGTGGATCTTTCTTCTTTTATTAAATTTCTAGAAAGCAAGAGAGGGGAGGGTTACGCAATAAAGGCGAAGGGGCGAAGAGCTCTACCGGGATTCACAACCTGCCTTTCGGGAGAGCGCAGCCAACAAGAGAAGACCCTATTGAATAGGGTAGGGTGGAAGAGATCTTGGAAAGCGCATCCAAAATAAGGGGATAGATAGGTTCGAGCCAATCCAAGAGGGGCACTCTCGCTATTTAGGCTCTTTTTGCTCTTCTTCGTGGACTAGTCTTTCTCTTTTCTCCTTCTCCCACTGGATCGAATCGTGTCAGGGACCAGGCGCCCCAGAGGGTTGGTGTGAAGCTAACTGCTAACTCTTTCTAGCTCACTGAGATGCATAGATTGCTCCTCTTTCTAGCTCACTGAGATGCATAGATTGCTCTTTCTGCAGTCCAACTTTTTGAGGCGGAGCCATCTACGATTGGTCCTTTTTATGCAATTAGGGGCCGTTGGAAGTAGTTGTCGAAGCCTCGATGTTGGCATAGGAACGAACGTAGTCACTCTTCATGAGTAGGATCCTCTTTCAGACGGCGGATTGCAAGGGGCTATAGGATCGTGGCGGGGAGGAGTATATCCAAATCCCTCATCTCGGATAGTACTTTGAAGACCATTCACAGAGAACAAGGAAAGACCGCTAGAGATCGTGAAGCGAAGCTAGCACCCTAAACTCCAAGCTACTCTTATTATAACTTAGCTCTTTCATGCTCTTACGCTACCGTTAGCTACGCACCTAAGCTAAGAAAAAAAGAGTGTTTTTCGCATAACCAAAAAAATGAAAGAATGGGCAAGAGGATACCAAAAATAAAAAAGATGGCCACAAGATGAAGATGGAAGTTTTTCCCCTGAGGATAGTCGTAAATTGCTACGCAATTTATACTCCTGTAATTTACTTGACCTATGAAAAAAAGTGTCGAAGCAAAAGAGTCTACTTTCAAACAAAGGATTGGGAGAGATCCCCATTCTGTTGATAAAGAAAATCAGGCCAGCTCGAACTTCCTCCCCGACATTACCAGAAATGGGTAATCGTAGTAGTCTACCTACTCGTAGAGGCGCCTTCCGGACCAAGGCAATAGCAAACTCGCCCCACAAAGTGGTCCAATTCTTGTCTTTCATTTGAAGCTTGGCTTAGTCAAAGCAACCGGGAAACCAATCAAAGAAGAACAATCCGGATGAGTGCAAAAAAAGGGGTCAAGAGTAAGCTCATCGATCGACCCACTTCCTGCGTATGTTGGTCTAGCTGTCGTGTCACCTTTAGTCTTTAGTCAGTGATAGAATGCTTTTCTTCCTTTCCAATGGAATGGAAATTCTCGCCCTATCCCGTTCGTGAGGGTTTCCCGACGGCAATATGAATATATATATCGTCGGTCAATATCTGTAATAAAAAAAGGGGTTACATGTGCTGTTTTATACTCATTGGTAAAGTAAATGAAGAAGTCGTACCATACAAAGTGAAATCAGTAGTAATGGCTGCGAGGCAACGAGTCTGAATAGGCATCAACAAGCACATAGATGTCCGAGGAAAGGCTAGGGCAGTTGGCGGAGAGGTATAATTGAACTTACTATGACCGATTCTATTCTAAGGGGAGAATCCAGCGAAAAGGTCTGTAGTGGTCTACCGGGTAAAAAACGACTTGTCCAAAGTCTACACTCTCTAAATGAAATGCTCGATAATCTTCCATCGTAGTTTCATTACTCTCTCCCAGTCATCTAGAAAGAAGTCTTCCCGGGTCTTATTCTTATCTTCTTCTTCTTTATCTTATAACTTTAGGAATGGTTGAGAGGGCTAACTAAAGGTCTTTCTTCTGGTAGAAGGATAGAAGATATTAGGCTTATAAATGTGTCCGATCTACTAGCTCTCCTACAACCAATCCGGAGACTCAAAGACCTTCACCTCAATCTCCACCGGTTCCCACTGAAAGCAGAGCATTACCTAAGGTAGATCATTTATCCCTCCTTACTCCTTCCAGTTTGCCAGAAACCTTCTTGGTTGACATCATCTTCAATCTCAGATGTCAACTCTTCAAGGTGTGCTTTCCCCAAGTTTGTCAGGATCCTCCACATCTGTTCAGTCCTCCTCGAGATTAAATTGGGCTTTTTTTCGGAATCCAGGATAGGATGGATTGGCCGAACTTCGCCGCTCTAAGAGATCGACCTCTAGTAGGGTTGGCTCGGGACCGTGATGACGATGCCACCGCTGCCTGTGGGGATTTCTTATTCTATAATAAATTTGCTCAAGTGTTAGCTTAGCTTCTTCGCTACCTTCCACCCCCCTATCGGCTTCTTCTCCTACACCCGAGATTTTGAAGCTGTTGGTGTTATCGCTGCTAGCCGTTCTCCGTCTTTGGCCCTCCCTCTCCGATCGAGTGAGAGGACAACGAACCTTGCTACCTTCCCAACCGGAAACGGACGAACAACAGCTCCAAGACTTGTTCACTTCCTATTGATGCGAAAAATACCGAGAAAATGAAACTTTTTGATTCCCCTTCTTACCGGTACTGCTTCCGGGCGTAGTTCCCCGAGGTTGAGTGCATTGGTCAAGGTATTATCTCTTTATCTCCTTCTTTTTTAATCAATCGAATGCCTATCTTTCAAGACAGAGACTATTACCATTTCTCGGCCTAAGGACTGCTAATGAGAGCCTTCCTCGCCATGTGAAAAGATCTCTCTTTATGCTCGAAATCGTCTGGTATGGACTTCGATTATCTAACTGATAGGATCGTCCGCTGAAGGCTACAGACCCTTCGTCGCAAAGAACGTATTTGTCCACAACCCGGACAGTTTACTTTCGAACATCGACAACCTAAAAGGTGACCCCGTCGAATATTTTATCACAATTAGGTCGTCCCACCAAACAATACAAAACACTCTCTCTCTCTAACAACAAACAGATACAAGATACAAAAAACAGATACAAGATACAACAAACAGATACAAAAAACAGATACAAGATACAGATACAACAAACAGAAACATATACAA
>JBBPFP011640654.1:1840-19338 GCA_037974795.1 Kaempferia galanga
AAACTAAACCGGTTGGATCTAAAATCTTCCAAGTATGAATTCTAGATATCTCGGGCTGAATTATACAAGTAGAATTGAAAGAGATATTTTTCATAGGACAAAGGTTGGATGGTTTAAATGATTAGAGACTTTCGGAGTTATGTAATCAACATACCCTTTAAGATGGTGGTATAACTAGTTACAATTTATTAGTCAGAGTGTTAGACAATTAAGAAACAATACAAAGAATGAGAAATAAAATTTAAAAGTATCATTTGTAAGCATTAAGGTGCAACATTAAGAGATTATAAAACGGAAGCAATGTCAGATGACATAGATATGCTCAAAGACCATGCATAGATCTATAGCTAGACAAGTTAAATCAATTGTAAGCCAAGGAAAACAAAAAATAGTTAACATCTATAAAAGTTATCTGAATGGTCAGGGCATTACTAGAAATATAACTTTACTGCCAACGATGATGGGTTAAGGTTTATGTACATAATTCCAAATAGTTGGGGTGTACTGTTATTATTCTTGTTGTTTGTAGGTGAGCTATACTTTCTCACTAATGAGCACTTATGGTCTACATTCTTTGGTAGGAGGTTTCTTAAGAACTTTTGGAATTCAATTTTGTCCACACACTGATCAATGTGCTGACATGGATCTGGTCTACAATTAAGCATCATAAATTTGTAGGAATTTTTATATCCACATGGAAATTTGATGAATCTTGAGATAATGGAATTCCATGGGCTTTTGTGCTTGCTTAATAAACTATAAGGTATTTTCTTTAAATGAATGCATTATTTTTTTTTTATTATGATGTAACTTTAAGATCTAAGTTAGCACAACTTGCTCCCTTTGTAGATTATTGTCTTTGATATCTCAAAGAAAACCTGGGTGCAATGGGAGGGAGTGTTATACCATTTATTGGGCATGTAAGGCTTACAGATCTCGTAGCCTCTGAAGGACTTCCATCCGATTCTTACAAGATCTCAGTATCAACTCTTGCACAATCCCTTGCTCAATATTCTGCTGCTGTCATTGAGTTTCCTCCTGGAGATAGTGCTCTTCTCAGATCTGGTCTAGAATCTGCTCGTTTGTTTTTTTATCAACATGAATATACTCCTACTGATATAGCTCACACAAAGAAAACCAGGGAATGGTGCAAGACATCTGGTTATTATGCTGATCCTATATTGTGGCAAGAAACATATGATTATAGGCCTGGACTTACTCCAGTAGACACACATGGTGCAATGGAACTTACTCCAGGTGGCTTGCCTGACATATTTGCAATACTTGGCAAGGCTGCCAGAGATATCTTGCATGCAATCAACTTTTCATTAAACTTGCGTAGCTTTTCATTTGGAGAAGTACTTGATAACATGCCATTGAGGAATGGAGAAATTTCCTCCTCAGTTCTTTCAGTATGCTGTCACTCGAGACCATCATTTCAAGCAGCACAACACCATGCTATGACAGGCCAGGAAGGTGGACAGATGGTCATATCCCCAGACCATGATATTGACAAGGCATTAATCACTCTTGTCAAATCAGATAGAGCAGGAATGCATATAAAAGATATCCATGGGCGTTGGATACTTGTGGATGGTGATCTTGGTCCTCAAGATGCAGTTGTATATCCTGGACTAGCACTTTACCAAGCAACTGCTGGTTATGTGAAGCCTGCTGTGCATAGGATCGATATAGTTAATTCACATGCTCACATAGATGGAAGAAGTTCAGTGATTTTCAAGCTTATGCCCAGAGCAATGGCAAGTCTGAGCTGCTCTGAGATGAGAGCAGCTGGGTATGGAGTGGAAGCACAATTCCTGATTCCTATATCGGTGGATGAATTTATGCGGAGACCGCATTCTACTGGTAACTCAACATTTTATTACCAATGTTTAATCAAGAAAAAAAAAATCTTGTTTTTGCAGAATGATTCAAACAATATATGAACATAACTTCCTTTTTTGATTTTTTTATGATTACTTGTGTGCACTATGCAATGCCATTATAATGGTAAAAGTATACAATATACATGCATGTGAACACAAATTTACTGTACGATCATCTGCGCCTGTTCATCTTATCAATTAGTCTCTTTTTTAACTTCACAGTAACCTTTCTTCATTGTTCTAAGGAACTGAAGGCCTGACTGAAATGTTCAAATTCATTTTTATCCACAATGAGTGCATTTCCTTGAATGAGGTTGTTATGCTCTTGAACAAATTAACAAAATAGAATCATTCTATGCTTAAAATTTCTTACAAAATCCATTGAAAGAGGATGTTCTTGTTTTTTTAACATCAAATTGAGTGCTAGCCATAATCATAGAAATCTTCCTCAATCCTTCAATCCCTCAGCTCATGCTAACACCATTTGAGTACATATCTCCTCATAATAACCTATGATAAAAAAATATAAATAAATGCAATGTATTAGCTACATGCTAAGTAGATTTTCCCTAGAATGAGGTTAAGCATAAGATGGAAAATTTAGGAATTTAAATAATAGTTTAGAAAGTAACTAAAGGCGCAAGTAAGCTAGCAAGTCTCAATAACATAGTGGTGCACATGAACACAAATTTAACAGGGTTTATTAAACAGAACAGTATACAATGAGTACAAGTCAACATATAAAACATAAGGAATGAACATTAGTAATTGACATTTTATGCTACCGATCCCACTTGGTTTCATTGGCACCTCTTTACCAAACAAGTGTTCAAAGTAATCTAAGTCAATATTGATGAAAGGCATATCAAGGCCAAGTGCACAACACCCAAAACGTGAGTGGTTCCCTTGGAGAAACTTCAGCAATCCCTTGGAGTGGTGTATATACCTGCCATGGTGTGATATGAGTCCGCACGGTGAAGCCTATTCTTACCACACACATTTGGCAACTCGAATACTGAAAAGTATCACTACATAACATAAGCTACCAGTATTAGTACCCCACATGTGGGATAAAATGAGTGGTCGAGAAACAATAAGGAATATAAAGTTCTATATCAAGAATTTTGAGTGCAAAGTTAAGTAAATCAAGTAAGGACTATAATATCATAAGTTATTATATAAATCAAGGACGATAATATCAAGTGAAGTTGCAGATGATTTTTTATTTATTTATAGAGTACAATATCAATAGTCATAACTTAATCAATTGGACTTTTAATTAAATAAGTCTATTTTGGTCAATCTATAATAATGGTCATATTCTTTTAATAGATATGTGAAGGTATACAATCTTGAAGCTATACTGTTGTGTTAAATAATCAAATAGTAATGACTTGTTAATCATCTTCATTAACTAACTGGGTTGATTATTAGAGCTACGTATATTAGGCTAAATTTTATTAATTTAGTTGGGTTTAGGAATTATGGACAGCTAATTCAACCTACTAACCAGTTCAAGTGTGTTAATTCTATGAACTTGGTGTAAATCAAGATTAAGAACAAGATATGATCATGAACGAATTTGTGTTTAAGAAAGCTAGTGATTATAATTAATCAACCTAAGTTAAATTCATCAAATAACTAATCAAGTCATTATTGGTTGGTTGCATGCTACATGTATGTTCATTGTTGTGCCTCTTACATCTCAAGTTAAGGTTATAATTACCTTAAAGTATAAAACTATGGATACCAAACAGGAGAAAATTGTAACCTTTACCTATGGGACAATGGTGCAAATCCATAAACTTGGTACAGATTACACATTCAATTTCATATAAATTGATCCCTAGCCAAAGTATGATTTACTCCTAAATATCTTAGCTGAGTCAAGAGGGACCAAAATTCTAATGAGTCTGGCAATCAATTTTTTAAAATAATGCTAAATTGTTAATTAGTAAGTTGATCCAAGTAATTACGATATAGTAAGATGTAACTAACCTTTACTTATGGGTTCAAGATTTGGTTAGAACTTGATGACAAAATAATGGCTTTAAATCTATATTCAATCATGGTTCAATTATGGTCTTAGTTAAACTCAAGATCTGGGCTCTTGAACATGATTTGGCAAGTCAATGACTGCACAATCTAACATTTAACTGGTATAATCGTCAATATTAGACTCAATTAGTTCGTAATTCATAAAAAATGTCTAGTTGAGGTTCAATAAGTCAACAATCATTAAGTTACATATTTATTATAGATAGTATCTAGGGATCACTATAATGACTAATTCAAATTCAATTTGATTAAAATTCTTATCCAAAAGAAATCAAGCTTATCATCAATTTGTCCACATTAATTTACCATCATATCATAAAAAATCTACTTGATACTTGATCTAACTATTAGAAAATTTACCCAATTAGATAAAGAGTTCTAGCAACCTTACCTAGTTTGTGAATTTACAAAACTATCTAATTGCAATCTGTGTAAAGGACCAGAAAGATACTAAATCTGGTCTTTCATAGACATTGTTCTAATTGAATGTATCCTCTGAAAAATAATAAATAAATCACACTACCCAAAGCTATATGGAAGATTAAAGGATGCATGCATGTCCATTGTAGCACCTATAATAATGAATTGTAAAACTTATGCCAACTTAAAGATTATATTAGTTGCATTGTTTATACAAAGAAATGTTTGATGAAGCATGTATTAGCGTCTATAGATGTGAAAATAGGGTTCATCAGTATGTCAATTAAAATTTTCTATCTCGTGCCAACTAAAATTACAGATTCTCTATGTTGTATCAGATTGCATTAGTAACTAAAATGGGGTTGTAGTTAATATGCAACAAGTCATGACTAAAGATACCAAAAGAACAAAGATACAAATAGAATAAGAACAAAATTTTCGAAAATATGTGCATGGCAAAGATAGAAGTGGAAGAACCTACTCTAGGTTGGAAAAAAATAACTCTCCTCTTCCCACCATTGGTGAACCAATGGCTTCAACATGGGAGGAGAGGGAGTTTATTTATAATACTGTTGAAGGAAAATAGGAAGCTTTCTCTTTAAGAAAGCATTAAATTGCATTAAATGAGTACCAAAACTTATAATTAATTTAAAAATCAAAATTTACTAAACATAAAAAATATTTTAGACATTTAGGCTTCAAAGTTCAAATCAAGGTGTGAGATTTCGTTCCATGCCGGGTGCTAGTCCATATAGTTGTGATGACGGAAAAGAATAGAAGATAAGATTTTTGGAAAAATGTTACGAAATCTCTTTCTAGCATATTATTAGACTATTTAAGGCTTTTGATTGTTTTTTTTTAAATGAAGAATCTGGATAATATAGGCTCAATCAATGTTTGCAACTTGTTGGTGTGATCTCATATTGTTTTTTTTGTGTAATGCTTATAAATGCCTATTGCAATAACTGAATGCTACTGCTTGTTTTTTTCTTGATTCCTTAATAATTTTAATTATGCCTCAGTTGTCTATTCCAATGAATTTATATTTCTTTTGCTTCTGAGGGAAAATGAATTCCTTTGTCCTGATTGCTAGCGTGTGATCAACTTTAGATCTTTTTGCAGCAACTCTGAAGTCTGATATAAAGAGGGAGAGAGGTAAGAAAGGGCGCAAGTCTTTGCCCCCTTCTAAGAAACTACGTCTAGAGGCACAGAGGGTTCTTAAACAACATGTTCAAGCAATTGCTGAAAAGAAAGGAGTTAAACTCAGATTTTGCAATGTCAAGGAATGTGAACGTCACATGATATCGCCAGACAGCCCGTGTGGGAAGATAAGGATGGAGATAGGATGGCCTCCAGGGGTTCCATTTGTTCATCCACATGACCTTCCTAACAAGGCAAAGCTTGGATTCCTTGAAGCTTATGAGCCTGGTTGGTCCTCACTTCAGCAAAATATACAGTTAAGTTTATTGAAGCTTGACAGACCAGTTGACAGGTGTGTGACCATATAGTCATATTCACAATTTTTAGAATTAGCATTCTCCAATTCTACATGCATTTGAAATAGTTGTTGAAAAGAGAAAATCAAGGGAAATGCTATGTTTCTGTCAGGCCCATAATTCTTCTTGATTTTCTTCAAAAAGAAGTTTTTTTTTTTTTTTTGCATTCTAATTGACGTCATTACCTCCTTATGCTTGAATATGTTAAATACAATTAATCTTGGAAAGTTATACAATTTGATAATTGCCATTTTTGGGCACTTTTCATTTATGATTGCAATCCTAGATAACATGTCAACTGTTAAACATTCTTATTTTTTCGCTATTTTCTAGACATTAAAAAAGAGACATTCCAATTTTTATTTTCTGCAGGATTTAATCTTCATGACTTTGAGAATGTGGTCATGTTGTCATCTTGTGGAACCACAATCTTTGCTTAACATGGTCCCAATCACAGCCCGGAAGGTTTCAGAATCTATACTTAGTTGTTCTATCAGCAGGTATTGCAAACAGCATTCTTCAGTTCCAAGATCCCTGCAGGTATGGGGTAACTAGGCCTTAGTAGGTTTATCGTTTGTGGTGTCACTTCTTCCTGCAATCAATTATGCTTCATTTTCCCTATAACTTAGAATGGGGAGATAAAGGTGCCACCAAAGATGTCAAGTTGTGGCTATGTAGAGAAAATTCTATCCTCTCTTCTCTTGCAATCAATGCAGCTTTTGAGAAAAGCTCTCGTCCTGATGGGTAACTATAATAAAGGGCAAAATTCAAAAGGTGCTCTTTATTTTCGTTATCATCCACGCCCCATGTTAAAAAAATTAAAAGAACCTCCATCCTATTTTTGGCTAAAGCTACACTTAACGGTTTTAGTCAATTGCTCTAACCTTGTAGCAGGGTTGATTAAAACTCTTTCATGTTGTAGTAGGTTTTAGCCAAAATTACTTCAAATGTAGCTGTTTCTTCAAAATTGTTCCAATAGTATTTGACCAATTTTAACTAAGTTGGACTAGTTTTGATACCTTGGAGGAGTTTTAACCAATATTGAATTTAATGAATATTAATTTTGAGCAAGTTTTACTAGCTTTTATCAAAATTGCTACAGCAGTACTTGAACAAAAGTATATGGGGAATGAAAAAATAGGACGGGTGGCCATTTAATTTTTTTTTTTAAACATGGGGTGCCTTTTTAATGATAACGAAAATAAGGGCGCTCTTTGATTTTTACCTGTCTCATAAGCTATTTGGTGGTTTACTGTATAGAGATTCCGGCCGCTGTCAAAAACATGTACAAGCTTCAAAAATGATGAAAGGTTAAAAATTTTCTGGCACAACTTGTGGAAAACACATGGGAGTTTCTGGATTTTGCAAACTACAATTTGTAGGCAGCAAATATGACCGAAATGTTTATCACTACAAGTCTTTGTAATATTTTCTCCAATTCTGTGGGATTTTGAACCTGTAACACTTTTGTTCTATTTATCTATAATACATATGGAGGTTATTCTTAGCTTTGTTTTCTTAGCTGTGTAAAAGAATACATATAATATAGTAGAACTAGATACATTAGTTGGTATAATCCTGGTGCTCTACGCCACTGTTGTGTTAGATCATGAATCTATTGGAAGGATTTCTAATTTATTAATTGAGTTAAAATTTATGTTATTTAATGAATGCAGAAGCTCTTTGATATATACTACTCATTTATTATTTTTCTTAAATGGTGTGCATGTTTACACGACTGCATAATTTTTGAATTACATGAGTTCTATAAATTTAGATGGTTTTTTTTTTGCCATTGATAGTTGATGTCATTTTGATTAATAAATATTTTCATATATGTTGTTATTATTAGGCACCTATTTAGTTGAGTATTATAAATTCCATCTATCATGAGGTTAAATATCTTATGGATACCTTCACAATTAAATGAATATTATGAATTTTAATCTTTCTGCAAGTGTCATTAATCTTGGACCCTTTACACAGTTGATTCTACCGTCATTTATAGAGATGTAAATTAGGAAATCAAGTAGGTTATTACGTGACAGGGTATTTTCTGACAGCTCTGTTGAGAATTAATCCTGGTTCATTTCTATAAATTTATCACATAATTACATAATGACCAATTCAACCATGCTTGGGGCCAATGTCTTGATAATAGTAGTAATTACAGTTGTTGATGAATTAACATTAAATTTATTACTTTAATGACCATATAATTCAAATAGAAGAATTTAAATTTAAAATTTTCCAGTAGCACAGTCTTAAATTTAAATTTGTTGTCTTTCGTTTGATTTAAATTTAAATTAACCATATCAAAACCAATGCAAATTTTATTATGTTTGGACCAATCTTAAACGAACCAAACCGATTTGGTAAAGAAAAAAAATTAAATTCAATTGACAAATTCAATTTAAAGTAAATTAAATTGAATTGTAGTGTATAACATTTTTAAATAATATAATGATTTTTAAATTTTATTCCTTTTTAATATATGAAGAAAATCATTTGATTTATTTATCTATTTTTTAACACCGCGAAAGTGCTGACATTTACAAATCGCAATGCCAACACTTATTACCGTCTTTGACTATTTTAGATGTCCCAACATATTTAAAATTAAATAATAAATATGAAATAACTTTTCGTTAAAAACAATGTGGATAATTAAAATATATATTTTTTTAAAAAAAATGTTAAATGGATGTATTATATTTGAAACCATTTAAATCCATATAAGTCGCATTTTGTCGTCCTATTTTCTTGTCCAAATCCAAAACCAAATAAAAAAAATAACACCAATCAATAAACAAAATATGAGAGCCGTTGGATAGATGATAAATGGCGACGTGGATCTCCATCCGATCCCTCATTTTCCTTCGCAGTTTTTTTTTCACTCCGATTCCAGCTCCCTCTTTGCTCGATTCCAATCTCCAGCCCCAATCCTTCTCGCTCTCTGCCAGCTACGCAAGCGCCACCTCTCCGCCGAGCTCCGCCTCGAGGGCTTTCTGCCTCTTCTCGTCTTTCCCCTCACTCAATCCAGTTCGATTTCCTCCTTCTTCAGGCGGATCGCGTTTCGTTCTTCCATGATCATCTGAGGTTGACGAGTTGATTCGGTAGGCCTTGGTGATCCGTCCTCGGCGACCGCGATCCTGGTGGTTTTGGGACCGGAGCGAGGGGAAACGATGGAGAGTGGAGAAGTCAGAAAGGTTTCTCGTGAGGACATACAACTGGTACGTATCTTTTGCCGTGTTAGGTTTTGCTTCTTTTGATGGCGGTCACGTTTCCTTTTTTTTTAGTTGTTTGATCTCTCTGTCTATTGCTGTCGGTTTGTTTTGATTCAACGCTGAACATTGAACATTTGTGGATTCGGTTGGTAGGCCGTAGACAAGCTAGTGTAGTGGAAGCAGTGTTTTGCATTGAACCATGCTAAGCGACCAGGTTATATAGGCGGAACTCCCACACGAGCCCCGAAGTTGGTAATGTGAGATGGTCCATTGGTTAAAAGGATTGAGGGAAACCTATTTAAGGTGCTGGTCATTTTGAATTGTTAGAACCATAGACCTGAGTGGTACTAGGGCGAACCCCTGATCTTCACCAATAAGCTAGGGTGCTAAAGTTGGCTCGTAAATGAGCTTGAGGATGGAGCTGTAGGTAATGGGTCATGACAAGATTGTTTCTCGATGATATGATTCGGTAAAAAAAAGCTACCTTGCAGCTAGAGGTCCATCAGTTCTAATTGATTAGCCAGTTAGGTAGATTTTCCTTATTACCTTAGTTAACCAAGGAATATTTTCTCTCTTGCCAATGTAAGACTAAATTGAAGACCATATCTAAATTCTAGGGCACTTGGCGTTAGTCACCTCAGGAATTCTCACCCACCCAATGATACTTCTCTGATCTTAGAGAGAAAAAAAATCTCACTCAATGCACGCAAAGCCCATGTTGCAGCTAATCACTTAGGTAAAATTGTCTTTTGCTCAGCTATACCTAGCAATTTTACAAAAATAAGTAGGAAAAATAAACAATTTTTATAGAGAGGATTAGTTTTCTTCTCTAAAAAAAATGAAAGAGATTATGCATTTTAAAATTTCATTTAATTTGCTTACGAAATTGCTACCAAGACATACTAAAGAACATTTTCTTTCTGTTGAAAAAGAAAATGGAAAGTCGAGGATCTTTCTTATAAAACAAATGTCCTACTTTGTCAAGGCTGCTTATTGTACGAATATTTCAAGGGATACCAAATCATCCTACTTTTTTCTTGATGATATGGAATTCATTTAAGCAACCATAGACTTCAATGGTGCATTTTATTTGATGGTTGCCAAAAAGGGTGACTAAGCTACTCTGCGTACATGGATAATTTTCCTGTGGTCATATGGCCTATCAGTCCCAAAAGCAATAATCACATGTATCAATTGCTAGTAATAGAGGCTCAACTAAATCTTGTTTTTGAACCTAAGAAACTTACAGACACTTTGCTAAGCTTAAACAACATCACCCAAAATAATAAGTAATGCAATCCAATTTAATTATAGTAGACTCATCAAACCATAAGAACTATCATAGTCTCCTTATATGCACTCTTGAACTTAACGAGCCTTGAGGGAACCTCAATTTTGTTAGGCTACATCTTTCATAGGGTCATGTTTTTATTTGTTTATAATTTATGTATTGTCTAAAATATGCTCATGTTATATTCATATTCTATACTTTATTTTCTTCTATAGTCACATGAATCATCTTGAATATGATGTTTTGAATAAATGCTATTCACAAGACTCACATTCTGTAAAAATAACAAACTAATAGCATTTAAGTGCATCAACTTGATGCTTTGTGACTTTTCTCATCTTTTCCTAATTTATTTATCGCAAAATATCAACATATTTGTTTTTTTTTAATTTTCATTACCAATGTCATTTACTATTTCTGTGTTCGTGCGTGTGTTTTTTAGATTGTTTACTATGCATTTTCTAGTTTATTACTTTCTTGTGAAATTTCAGGTTCAGAACCTTATTGAGCGGTGCCTGCAGCTCTATATGAATCAAAAAGAAGTAATTGACACATTGTCTATTCAGGCAAAGATAGAGCCCAGTTTCACTCAACTTGGTAGCTTCTTGATAAAAATGCTTTATATCTTGAAGTTTATTGTATTGAGGTTTTATTCAGGTTATTCAATCTAATTTACATTACTTTTCTATTTCATATCGGTTTGGTGGAGTATGTTTCTTTTGTAAATTATTAAATGTATCAGCAGAAACACCATGCAAAGAGTTGAATTGTTAAAAAATTATCTGTACTTCAGATCACATTCAGTGTTATCTAGTGTTATGAAAGCTGAATTGGTGCCGTGTAGTGATGTTAAGCAATATACTTGAACTTTGTTATGCTCGGTATGGTTTACAAGCAATAATTTGGTTTGATATTACAAGTTGTTTAAACAGGATTTGATGAGCTATTAAATCATCCAATATTGCTTTATGAAAGTAATTCCTGTAATGATAAGAGCCTTGAAAGAAGCAGGGATAATTGGAAGCGTTAAATTAATTCTACTTATCTGATTTCTGCTATTTAATGCTAGACAGTCTGCATGTATATCTGCAAAATGTTGCTATATGAGAGTATGCGATAATTATACCTAATGATACAATGAATAATATAAGATTAATTTACAGTTGACAAGAATTTCAAAGTTACCATCAGGATAATTATTGATTTGCTTTTCAGTCATTGACAATTCATGCTATTTAGTCATAAAATGCTAACGCTTTGCTCATTGTTCGCACTACAGTTTGGCAAAAACTCGAGGAAGAGAATCGAGAATTTTTTGAGGCATATCATGTTAGACTCATTGTTAAGAATCAGATAATGGTTTTCAACAAGCTCCTTGAAAAACAAGTTGAGATGATGCAGACAGCATGCCCATCTGGTGTTTCTAGCATGCCTCTGCCCAATGGGTCTAATTCCTCTGCTAGTATGTTTCTTTTAAAACTCTTTTATTACTTATTAGTTGACTATTGTAATTGGTTTATGTTTGTATTACTCCTGTATTACTCTTGCATGGAGCTTGCTTAAGCATTGGTGGGATTATTTTTAGATGATATACCATTTTGTTTCCTATTCAACCTTTTTGATTTCTTGAATTTGGATTATGATTTTTATATCCACCTTTTCTTTTCCATATTTCATTTTAACATATTTGTTTTATGTTATTAACTATAACTCAGTTGTGTTTTGGAATTTCCATACTTGGATGGTGTCAGACCTGAAGAGTGAAAACATCATAGGTTTGCTTACAAATTGTTGTTTCACTTTTAAGTATCACATACATTTGATGGGAGAGAGTAATGAACTAATTTCGTCAAAACAGTCAGAATCAAGGGAGAGAATACGTCAATTTATTCAATTTAAGAACAATGTAGTTTGGGGACAACATTGACTACAGAATTCATGGCTTTTAATGTTGGAGATGTGACTACAGAACTCATACAAGTTTCTATTATATACATGATATTATTTTTGTCTTTGCCTTAATAATATATTATTTGTCTAATCCAGTGATGTTTATTATCTGAAGATAGCAGAGTCAAAATTGATGATATCCTAGACTAAATCTGTAGATGTTTACTTAAGACTCTTTAGTTATGAAGCCTTTTCTTGATAATTCAGTTCTAACATAACATTATCAAAATCCGAATAGGATGGTTTTCACTGTGTGGAATAGAAAGAGAAAAGAAAACACATACTGATTGCTATTATAGTTTTGGCAATATTGGCATACTGATTGCACTTATGTTGCATGTCTAAACGATCTGGTCATATACTGATTGCAGCTATCACAAGGAAAAAAGCAATCTCAGTAGGCTCTAGTAAACATGAGTCACAAGTTATTACAGGTTAGTTTTTAGTCAATGTAACAATGAGTTGTATTCTAGGGTTGGTGTAACATGTATTACTTTGAACTTGTTTCTTTTTTTTTAACAAATAATTGGTTTAAAATAAAAATATTCAATATACTAATAAAAGGATGCATGGAGAAACTTCAGTCCATTGTGAAGAGTGAAGGCCTCAGTCCATCATGTGCAGAACGAAAGTATGGAATCCCATGATGAGATCTTAACAAAATTAATATGCTATCTTTGGACTGTTTATTGATTAACGATTACTACTGTGAATAATTAAAAATCAGCTTGTTATGGAAAATTATTGGAGATTCTTACTACATTACCACTTTTAGTGCATCAAGCTCCGTTGTGCTATATACCTCAGCACTCATCTACATCTGCCCGGCTTGATGGCATGATTTGCGACGGAGGTTTTCCAAATGCTATTATGAATGGAAGGCCATCACAACAAGAAGGAATCTACCTTGACAATGATTCCTCTATTCTTGCTGCAAGCATGAATCCCTCAACGAGTGTGTTATCTTCACATGATTCCAACACGACAGGGATTCGGGGAATGAACGGAACGCTAGTCAAGTCAGAACCTAACTACTTGAACAATTCTGAGTTTCCATTTAGTAATGATAGCAGCATCTTGGACACGCACCAGTCTATTGGCGATGCTTCAGTTGGATCGTTCAGTAGCTCAGAATTGACCGGGCAACCATTAAATGATACTCTCTTGGATATTGACACTTCTACACTTGGATTTAGTCATATTCCCCGAAATTTCAGTTTTTCAGATTTAACAGATGATTTCGCTCACTGTACTGGTTGATTCCTATCATTTCACTTCAAATGGATCATTTTATTTCCATTTTGTGTTCTATTTTCTAACATAATATTTCGTTTATTTAAAGACATTTTGGAGAATTATGATAGATCTCCTTATCTTCCACATGATTCAAATAACTTCTCAGACTCCCCGAGAAGGGAATTCAAAGGTTACAGTCTTGTCTTTTCTGATGCACATTTGCAATTTTTCACTGAGTTATCTTTTTTAACCTTCAAATTCTTTACATTTTATTACACAGAAGAAGACATCAAGAAACTAGACACCATTTCCGAAGGAGTCAGCTATGAGAATTTTGGAAGCGACTGATTCAGCTCCTGATGGGTTACTGCCAGGTATATTCTTATGTTTTGGGGAAGCACAAAAGGAATAAACTCCCTTATTCAATAATAGAGGAGAATCTCAATAATAGTCTTAACAATAAAAAGAAAAGAGCTTATCATAGTAATATCATAATCTTGATTAGCCTTATTGTTTAGCCCAGAGCACGTCTTGTGTTAAGCTAGAAAATCTACTACCACTAGCATCAGTTTCACAAGATTCATTCCATAGATATATTGTTGAGTTCTAATGAAACATACAAATGAACCTAGCGAGAATGCTGGCTGTGATCCCCTCTTCATGTTTGATATTAAATGGTCCATTTAGATCAGCGGTTTCTTTTCTGGTAGCATTGTTGCTATTTCATAGATCGGATTTGGTCCTGAATGTTCAGTAATTCTCACCTCATCTGTACTTATGTCGCATTCGATACTCCACCAAGTAACATAGTGCAACTTGCGTGCAGGTTGACAAGGCATTTGTACATACTGGTCGATTTGTTGCTTGTTCTTCTGACTTAGCCATGTTATTTAACTCAGGTGTTTGAAAGGTGCAATGACTTGTGTTTTAACAAACAGGAAAGTGGCGTGACACTTCGATTTTGTGTTCTAAAGACCCGGCGTATCAACTTCTTAGTACCTCCCAGTGTGTTTTGTTTTTTTTTTTTTTCTGTAAGTGAAGTAATTAATGACTAGTTTGTTTACAAACAAAAATGATGAAAACAATGCGTATCAGCATCTTTTGGAGTATGTTGTTGATAATTTTACAAACAAAAAAGAAAACATGAAAAACTCGTTTAAACTGTGTTACTTTGTAACAAACATCATCATCTCAGAGATGCAAGAGTGATGAAAAGTAGTGTGCTCATTAAAAAGAATGACTTTAGTTGTTTGCTTATCTATCGAATTCATCTTGTGTTTTATACTCTTTCGCAAGGCCCGTCAAGTGATTCAATCTAGCTGAGATTAAATTATAATAGAATCTCAAGGTTATAAGTGATTAGTTGGAAGCTCAAGTGTTTTGCCGACCATTGGACATCTTACCTTATAAATCCTCCTGCATATCCAAAAGAAGAATAAATAAATAACTACAGTTATAAGACCTTTTCAACCGCTGACTCAAATTAGGTTCCTTTGGAGACCGGAATTGCCATGCGACCACCAATCACCAACAAAGCTCACAAATTTTGTTAAATCGAACCACGAATTGGGGGGTGGAGACGTATTTTGTCAGCACTCTCACCAGAACACGTCGGAGAGGCCACGATACTGCTGGAAGGTTACGCAGTCAGAGGGGCTGCTGCTTAGAATACCACCCCACGGAGAAGCAGATGGGTAGGTTTTCAGTTCAAGTGGAAGAAAGGGAGGATTCTCAGTTGCCAGTGATAGTTGAAAAATCAAATTTTCCTTAAAAAGTCGACCGACTTTGAATGTTGCTCAAATCACTTTCATCAAAAGTAATTAGGTAAAATGCAGTGACCAGGAAATGCAGTAAAAATTGAATGTGATTCAGTAAAATGCAGTATAAACAATATTGAATCAACTCGGTCATGAAAGGCCGGCAATTGGAGCGAAAGTGAAGACAGAGAATAACAATGTCAATAACTAGGCAACACCACTCTATTAACAAGGATGTTGGTCAACACAAAACTTCATCAAAACGTCAGCATAACCACTGATGCTTTACAATATCTGAGCGGCCGTATTCAACTTTTCTGCAATGCCGAGTTGTGTTTTAACGAGGCTTGACAAGTAAACTAAAGCGAGATTGTCCTGTGACAAAGAAAAGGGTCTCACATAGGCAACTAGAAAAATGACAGTCCGTAATAATTCTAGCAGTCTTTTGAGTGGGAAGAAAAGAAATGCAGTGGGCATATATGGTCAGGCTATTGCATATAGCATAGAGGTGCATTTATCATGTTGCGGGGAAAACTCTTAGTGCATCGAACAAAGGACACAAAGTCTTGCAAGAAACAATTTAAACAATCACTTGCGAAAACAACTATGATTTTGGAAGGAGTCTTCACCTGAATCTTGTCATTGAAGACCCTGTCAAAAGCTGCTGGAGATATTCTTGGAACTGAAGCCAATGTGTCTGCTAGAAATCTCCCGATATCATTATCTGGGGTTACTCGTCCCTCCTAGAAAATCGTAGAAAATTTACATTGTATACCCCTAAATTAAAGGGTACAAGGACAGTTGACACCCTTACCACAACATCGTCAACATATTTGTAAATCTCTTCGAGCAGAGAATACAATCTCTCCATTGAAGCTTCCATTCCTTCGAGATCATCAGGGAGCTTATCAACAGCAGTTGTCTTCAAGATGTCAACTAGCAAACCCAAACCAGAAAGTAGTTATTTTGTAGTTCCAAGTAAACTGTAAAAATAAGAAAGGATGCCATTCTGTTATTAGTATTGAACAAGTGATGAAATAAATTCAATATTGCAGGAAAAAAACTAAATAAAAGATAAAATAAGAAAATTTCGTAATATAAAAAGGAGAAAACACATCCACACAAAATTAGGTGATGTAAAGTAGATATATCTTTTGGGGCAATAACTAAAATATTCTGATTTAGTCAGGCAGCTTTAGAGAAAATTTGTATGGAGGGTTCAAACCAATGATTAGTCAATACGCCATTTCCTAGGAACCGTAATATTAAAACTATAGACAAACTAATCCAGTAAAGTTATTCCAGATAATATTGCATTTAGATTATTGTATGGTTTTTGCCTATGTTTGAGATGTTCATCAGTCATGATTGATTAATGGAATTTGATTGAAAAAACGTCCAAAGGGGCAAACATAAAGGGCATGAATCAGTCGGGTCAAAGTTTAAAAATTAGAAACGCATCAAACCATGTTCCAGGACTGCAGAAATAGCACACCTAAATTGCATTCTAGGCACAATCCAATCATGACACAAAATCACAGATGTAAGACTAGACTAAGTCATAATCAAACATCCAGCCTATCCTACTACAGTCAAAAGGTAAATGCAAAATATTTAAATTACTCAAGTCAAAGTTCATACATCCAACCCGTTGTGCTTCAATCATCCTCAAATCCAAGGGAATTTCTTGAAATTGTGCGGCAAGTGGTCTATCACCAAGAGACAAATTAGAAGAGACATAACCTTTTATGGATGCCTCCCCATTTTTGAACCCTGTATCAACAGTGAGATGGATAGGTGGAATGGAACTCTGTGCTTCTTTAAGTTCTTTTACATAGAATTCATGTATCAAGGCACTCCCACCCGAAACACCAAAACCAGTTGAAAACCTGTGATTAAGATAGCAAGAGGCATCAGTAGCTTTCAAGATGAAAAAAAAAATTTCTAACTCCATTACCAATTGCTTCAGGGTAACAGTTTTAACTAGCTATTAAAGTTGAACAAATTAGCACCATGACAACTAGTCCCAAGCCCCAAAGACATTGTTGGTAATACAGAATCATGACTGATTACCAAAAAACAATCTGAAAAAATCTTGTAATTTTGACAGAAAACATTTATGGTGAAATCAGATCTTACAATAATGGTAGAGTATGTTCAAAGTAAAACAAAGATAA
>JBBPFP011641746.1:0-19337 GCA_037974795.1 Kaempferia galanga
AGACATAATCTTTGTTCCATTATTCCAGCCATTTAAATACAACTATCTTCCGACAAAGGAAGAAAACAAACATTGAATAAGAAATGTTTTATTCTTACTAAAAATAAAGATACTAGACTCAATCCTATTAAAAATAAAAGATACTCGACTTAAATAAAATTTAATTACTATAGCTGAATTAATTCTCTTGATATGTACCCTTCTGTCGTGCATGTATCTCTTGTATTTGATGAGCTTCCGATTCCCTTTTGTTGCATGGGTTTGCCCACGGTCCATAATATTGAGATAGAATAAGTTATGTCTAAGGTTTTCATTTTGGATATGTGAATGCATGCAATTGTACTTTTTAAAAAATAATGCAGTACAATATTTTTTGTGTTCCTTCACTATGGGATGGTTTATTGCATGTCGTGCCTTGTGTTGGAGAAGAATTGGACGTCTCACCTGATAAGTGTGAGACAACACTGACATTTTAAACAAGGGTGAGATAGATCTGGAATTTTGAACCATGGTTATTTGTTATTCTTCTAGGTTGTTTTTTCAAGAATACTTGAATTAGAAACACTCAATCTATGCATAGTGTTCCTGCCTCAACATTTTGGCATATTAGTATGTTTTTGGAGTAAATTTTTTAATCTATTCAGGTACCACCTGATAGATATGATTTCACTAAGGACTAGTACATAGTTCTACCTGCAATGTGGTTTAAATTTTACCTGCTATCTAAATATTGTCAGTTCAAAGTTTTTGCCGTGTGACCTTATGGTCACGGGTTCGAGTCGTGAAAACAACCTCTTGCAATGCAAGGTAAAGATGCATACAATATACCCAATGTGGTTTGTCTCTTCCCTGGAACCCACATCCTTGCATTGGTAGAGCTTCGTGCACTAGGCTGCCCTTTATTAATATTGTCTTGGTCCCTATCCAACCGGTGTTGGTTCCTAAAATAGTGAAAACCCTGATTCTAAAAAGTATTGTTTTGTTGAACTCTTAAATAACGTGGCACTGTTAGCCTCAACTGTTTTCGAGGTTAACAGTGTATTATTTATTTATTTTGTTAAATTTTCTAATAATTATTCGGTGGCAATCCTAGCAATCATCTCATTTCTATAAAATTTCTTCTAGGTTTTTGTCCTACTTTTCTGGTAGAGTTTTGGAGGATGCAGATGATACATATGCAGCTCTAGCACTAATGTATGGATATGCTGCTAGATATGCTCCTTCAACTGTCATTGAAGCTAGAATAAATGCACTAGTGGTATGATCCCTGATCCGGTCCCTTATTACTTTTTTTTTTTAAAACTCATCATGATGTTATGATAAAGTATACTTGGGAATGTGGCCTCTTACCTGATTGAAACATGTTTTACTTTTGTGCTGGAGGCTTAACTATAATAAGTTTGAGCCTTTGACTACTATTACTTCCAGAACTTTTTTGTCCTGTCAATGTAATTCAGCTACTAACTAATGACTAGGACTTCAATAAATTCATTCAACATACACTCTAAAAATTATGCATGATAACAAGCAGTAATTTACTGATATATCATTATTGACTTGTTATCAAGATCTTCTAGAACCTTTATTCAATTGATTTTGTCCAGCTAAGAGAAAATTATCATGCATATAGTAACTAGTAACTGTAAGCTGTATGATGGTCTAAGAGGATGGATCAACCTTGTTTTGCACTATCAGTCAATTAATTTTGCCTAATTTTGGAAGAAGTCATTTCAGTCAAAATACGAGGAAGTGTTCCTAGCCATTTCCTTCCCTTCGTCTCCTTGGGTTAAAATGCTAAGGAATTGAAGAGAAAGGGTGGTTAGAGAACTCTGTCCCCAGGGTTGTTTCCTTCTCAAGATGCTTTAACATGCCTTTAACTAGGTGGAAGTTGGAAAACTACAATCATTCAACACCTTGATTATGGAGGTTTAATATTTTCTCAGGCGATATACATCATGTAAGATCCTGCTGCATTATATTGAATACTTATTCCCAGAATGTGATTTTCAATTGGCTGTTTGCTAGGTCATCCATTTTTTTCCTGCATTGAGCATAATACTAAAACATTTCCAAGCTTAATTTTGTATCTTGTTTTAGTTCACTTCTATAATGAAATGAGTTGTTGGTGGTCTTTACAAATCATTGATGAAGTGGTTTTAGTTCACTGCTTTTCTTAATTTGACTAATAGATAACTATTTTTTGGTTTTTTGTTACAGGGAACCAATATGCTTTCACGACTTCTTCATGTCCAACATCCTACTGCAAAGCAGGCTGTTATAACTGCAATTGATCTATTAGGTGATCTTGGATTTGACATAGAATTTCCACTTGTCCATTTTTTTATGTCTGAAATACACTAATGTACTTTTTAAACCAATATCCTCTTCATGTTCAGCATCCTACTACTGCAAAACAAGAGTGTAATTGCATTTGTCCTATTAGTGATCTTCAATTTGACATAGAATTTTTACTTGTTCTCCAATTTGCTTTCATGTCTGAAATACACTGTATTTTCATCAGTTACTGAAAGTTTGCTATTTTTCTTGAGATATGAGCTCTACTATGACCCTAAATTATCTTGTTTCTTTTTAAGTGTTGTTTTTCTTCTGAATGTTATATTGGGAGGTTGCATAACTTTTTTTTTTATTGTTTTTGTATTTCAATACTATAATGCTACATGATTTTTAAAATAGTTATGTGGTAATTACTATTTTATTCCCTATGATTTTTTGTGGAATAAGTACTCTTATGTTTGGTTACCTACATGAATTCAAAATACCAAGTACTATAGAATTATTTTGTTCTGCTAATCGTCTTTCTAGCTATTCCTTATTATATTGCAAAGAGTATCTATGTTGTTGCATTCTCTTACAAACTATTCAATTCTCTAGGAAGGCGGAGGGATCCTCTCCTATTTCCTGGGGTAGTAGGCTGAGGTAGAAACTTATGTCTCCCTGGCACCTTTTTTTTTTGACATAGAGCTATGAATGGACAGGTACCAGTTGTTGGAGAAGATAGTTTCATGAGGGAAGGAAGGACCTTGGTCACAGTAAGAACACATATGGTCTTGGCAGAAGGGTGGTTGATAGCATAGTTGGGCAACAAAAATCCTATGAAAGGAAGGGCTTGTAGTGGGGGAAGAGTATTTGGCAACAAGGAATATAGGAGACATTGAAAAAGGGTGCTTTATAAGGAAATTATAACCTATGTATTTATATTTTGTAGGCTGTATGTCTAACTAATTAATAAAAAAATTTGTGAGAAAGTGAGTGCTCTATTCATATTATTTCTAAGAACATGATATTGGTCCAATTGTGCCACAAGTGGTCAATGTCAACTGAGATGTATCACAAAGGGTTTGAGTTAGGGTTGCATACAGTGTAATGAAAGTGCTTGAAGTAGTGAGGCATTTGGCCAACAAGCATAGGAAGTTCTAGAGGTGCCTGAAGGTGTAGCCTTTGGACATGGGGAAGATATGGAATTATGACTTTAGGTAGGAAGTCCAAAAACATGAGGTCTTGGGCAAGCTAGCAAAGTCCTCAAGGCAATGATCTTAGAATTATGTTAAATTGTAATCTTGGGCTTCAAGTGATTTGGGCAACATTATTGAAGAATGATGTGAGTATATTTGACTTGTAGAGAGCCTTCGACCTAGGAACATGAGTTTCTTGTTGTAGTCGGTGGCCAAGCTTGATTCCAAAGCTTTACATAGGCTTACGGAGGTGTAAGCGAGCAAAATAGGAATCTCCAAGTAGATTGAGTCCACTAGTGTTAAGTCAACTACAAACTATTTGCTCGCAAACAAAATGCTCTCTATTGTATTTGAGTTGATTAAGGAATCTAATTGACTAAAGAGAATATGAGTCAATTGAAACTTTAGTTAGTTGATTAAATTGTCAAAAAGAGATGCATGACTTTTATTTGAATTTGAGTCGATGAAGAAGATTTCAATCATCTAGACAAGTTCAAAAAGTAATGTTAGCTAGCTGTTGAGGCGTCTTTATATAAACAATGAGCGTGTTTCTTCTTAGAACAATGCATGAAAAATCATATTTGATTTCTAACATTGTATGGTTGAGATAATTGCAACTTAGTGCTATCGAAAGGTCTCTTGTCCTTCTATGATTATTATTATTTCTCCGTGCTTACTTTATTACAAACAAACACACAAGCACCATGCAAATAGCTAATGAGTTTTTTTTTTGGTCTTATATAAATGCAAGAGAAGGCAAAAATTATTTATAGGTTAAGGCGCTATTCAACCCCCTTAGCTTTCTGGTCTCATCAATTTGCACTACATATGATCCACATTTGCCTTCTGAACAAAGAAACAAGGGATGGGGGCATTCATATTTTTTGTTTGCAATACTAGTCTGACTTAAATAATGGAGAACATTTTTAAGTCGCTGATAATTTCCAATATCTATAAATAATTCAGAGACTTCTACTTCTAAGAAATAGCAAGAATCTCCTTTACTCACAAGATTTTGGATGATAAGTACGACCAGAGGGAAAAAAAACAAAACAATGGTTTGATTCTTTCAAATATACTAATTGGAACTTGTGCTCAGTTTTAAACCTCAAGTTTGGAATTCTCAACCAATTGTTTGTTTAATCATTACCATTCATTCCTAGGCCTAAATTTGAAATTTCCATAGCTATAGCTGGAAAATCATATTAAGCAGTTAGGTGTGTAAGGTCTTACTAGGGATCTTGACACTCTTGAACAGGTCAAATATCTATGCATAAGAGAAAGATGAGTCTAATGAAATTCTTTAGTCTTTATCTAGCGAAAATGGATTCTATTATGTAAATGCCAGAGTTTGGTGGTATGAGATCTTGAATGTTCTCTTTTATGTTTTTGTACATATTTGAAGCATTGGCCATTTGGTAAAGCTGATTTTCTATCTCTAGCACTTATAGGAAGATTGCATTGAAAAGCAACCAATAGGCTCATTTGAAGGAAGAATAGCTATATATAATAACAGTGAGCTAAGAGAGCCTAGTATTTCATGTTCTTATGTAGTCTTCTGGAAACAAGGATTTGTCAACACTAGAGCGAATTTTGCTAAAATGTATTCTTGATTTGTTTGGGTTGGGTTATGCCCTTCCAGTTTGACTAATCAGCCGACTAAAAAATTTGGTAATTTTGCCTTCTTATTTATATGCTAAGTCTAACTAATACACACCAATAATCAGTTTGCCAGTTGAAAACATTTCCAATGCATGCTTCACTTAATTCTTAGGTCAGGAACTACAACAATTTATCTGGATTTGCCCTAGATTAATTGTGCGAACATTTTCTAATTTTTTTTTCTTCGTCTGAAACACTGCTGCCAAATATTTCTTCTTTTTCTTTTCGATTTTATTGTTTTGCTTTCTCTTTGGAGGAGAGGTTCGTCTGCTCAGTTTGGACATGTTCAAGTTTTTCCTCCCTGTTAACAGATAAACTTATTTGTGCATTCTAAAATGTTGTATAACTTTATCACTTCCTGTCAAGGTCATGCTGTCATCAATGCTGCTGAAATGGGCATCTCATTCCCTTTAAAACGAAGAGATCAAATGCTCGATTATGTCCTGACATTGATGGGAAGAGATGAGAATGAGGAGTTGGTTGATTCAAGCGCTGAACATCTGCATACTCAGGTGATTTATGTTTTTTCCTCATAGAGTTTCCATTATTGGGGATGATAAAGATGTCTTTGCTCTTGTTCATGTGGAGATTTATGTGTCAATATTTTGCAGACTCTTGCTTTGAGTGCGTGTAAAACTTTGGTTTTAGTGGAACCAAGATTACCTGTTGAAGCTAGAAACCGTGTTCTGAAGGTAGCTTGCTTAAGAAGGTTTTATATTTTCATCAGTCCTTTGGCCTTGTCCTTATTGTAGTTATTTATTACAGGCAACTTTAGGTTTCTTTGCTTTACCAAGTGATCCTTCGGATATTATCGGTCCACTCGTAGACAATTTAATTTCTTTATTATGTGCTATTCTTTCAACCAGGTGACAACCTTATCACTTGAAAGTGCTGCTATCTTCTTCATGCAATTGATAAATGTTTAATATTCCGCTTTTGGTAGCTGTTTTTTTTCCATATATCTTCTCTAATGCTTGCACATTTTCCCACATGAAGAGTCCAAAGTCTAGCCTTGACTCCAGTGGATTTGTTACTATGGCATACTGTAAGCGACCATATTTTTCTGCTAGATACAAATAGGTTATGTGCTTCTAGTTTACTTTCAACTAATCAAGTGCCAGCCTTGAACTACGATTTGAGATTCTTGCGGAAAACAAAGAAGCAATACAAAATCATGGATTTGTATTGTTGACTTGGTGGATTCGTTCATCAATGAACAAAGAAGTACAAAATCCAACAGTGCTTACACAAACAAATCTATTTTTATCTTGCTATTACAATTTACAAGAAAAAAAACAATATATGTTTGGATGATATTATCCCAGCAAGGTTCCAGGAAAAAAACCTAGATTTACTGCTAGATTTGACATAGTCAATTTTGGCTTAATAGGCATTGAAAAAATTGTCATGTGGTCAACATGGGTGTCATGTTATACCTATAACAATGGAAACCCGCATAGGTAGGATATTCTAATGGTATCAAAGCAGGTCTATTTTGTTCGAATTTGCTCAAGGTTTCCCCTGATTTTAGCTGAATGACTTGTTCTGGTTGGATCCTAGATGATAGGTCTGAATTTTTCTTGTTTGGTCTTTACATGTGAAGTTGCAATGCAGTTTGATATTTTAATGAACGGTTTGTTATTACAACTGACTTTAATGTGTCAATTTTTTTGGTTCCTCTTAGTATAGAAAGGGAATGCAATGGAGTTGAAGTTTTTGTTTCTAATTGAATCTTTTATCATGTCAATATATGAAACATAGATAGTGTTCAACTTGCTATTTATTTATTTTTGATAAAACAAGGGTCAACATATATATTTTTTAAATTAGAGAGATGAAATTGATTCAAAAAAGAGAGAGAGAGAGGGATGATTTTGGGAAAAGTGTTATTTTTTTCTAGATGGCCATGATGAAGCAATAGAGAGAAGCATTCAAATAAAATGATGACAGATCTAAAGCATTTATTTTTAACAATTCTGAGGACGAGCTAGTTTCTTTCTCATCTAATTTCTGTGTTAATGATTTAACACAGGATTAGTGCAGATTCGAGTTTCCAACATTTACTCTCTTTTGGTGTAAAATGATTCACAATTAAGTCTCCTACCAAAATTTCTCCCATCTCATAAATATGTGATTGGAACCCTAATTTTACTTATTCATGCAAAACTTTTCTTCTTCGGTTGTAATCTCGAAAATATAGAATAGTAATTTCTTTCTTTCTATTCTCCTCTCTCTAACTAGATTGCAGAACTCCAATTAATCTCTTTCCGATATCCTTGTCTCTCAGAGCAGTATCAAGCCTTAACGGGGTCTATTGTTTGATATTCACTCTTTGCTTCAAAAAGTTGCTTTCGGAATTCTAATCTATTTATTTCATTTGGAAACCTTTTGCAAAATATGTAACTGTCTTTAATACCTCATTTAAAAATTGTAGTTTAATCAATTACTCTTAAAAGACCAACATAATGGCTCCTGTTTTGACTCTTAAAGACCAATATAAAGCCTCAAGTCTTCATGTTGTTGTGTTATTATATTTTTTTGTTATATCTTAGTTTATCTATAAGTTCCAGATTCAGAGTATTAGAGTAAAAAATATTAGTTTAAGGCATATTTATTGTTCAATATTGTTTTTTTGAACTTCTTGCCAAGCAATGTATTATGGGAATTTCTTAAACTTATATATAGTTAACTTCCAAGATTTTTCATATGAATTGAGACTTGTCGATTTATCACTGTTTGAGATATCATAAAATTCATGCTTGACCAGTGGTGAAGATGGACGGAGTCGAGCCGATCAATTGCTGCATATTCTTAGACAGGTAGATTCATTTGTTTCTTCATCTGTGGAGCACCAAAGAAGAAGAGGTTGTGCTGCTGTGTATGAGCTACTTTTAAAATTCCGAAACATGTTTTCTGGAGGAGTTTGTGGTCTAGGCTGCCATTCAAGTTGTACTCACAGTAAACAGATAGACAGACTGGCACAGAGCAAATTTTCCAATTTACCATGTAATAATGATCGACTTCATAGATTTTGTATGTCGTTCTTTTATTCAAGCTCTTCTTATGCTTTCAGCTGCTTTTGTATTGCCGAGTCGGGACTATCTGAGCCTGGGCGAAAGAGTAATAACGTATCTTCCACGGTGTGCAGATACAAGCTCTGAAGTTCGTAAATTAGCAGCTCAGGTACCAGCACACATTTGAGTTATAAAATTTCTATTCTTGCTTTGGACCACTAAATCAATTTGTTACTTTTATAGATTCTTGGTCTATTCTTCAGTATTGCATTATCACTTCCGAAACTGGCGACATCTGTTAATTATACTGATATTGAAGTTTCATACAGTGCCTTGTCCTCTCTTGAAGATGTTATTTCGATTTTAAGAAGGGTAGGAATCTTATTCTGTTTAATATATTAGTTTGTTCAGGTAATAGTCAACTGGCAATCATATTCTCATTTGCCTTTTCAGGATGCATCTATAGATCAGTCTGAAACTTTTAATAGGGTTATCTCATCTGTTTGTGCTCTGCTAATGAGAGATGAGGTTACATAATCGACTTTTTTGTTGATCAGCCATTCTAGTCTCTTATTCCTCTATTTGATTTTGCACTGATACTTTGAACAGCTAGTTATCTCATTGCATACATGCACCTCGGCTATATGTGACAAGATCAAGCAAGCAGCAGATGGTGCTATTCATGCTGTCACTGAGTTCATCAATAAGCGAGGCAATGAATTAAATGAACTGGATATTTCAAGGTTTTTGTTTGTCTTATCTATCAGTTTGCATCTCAAATATTGTTCTACACATCCTAATCTAACTGTGCTTAACATTTTAGGACAACCCAATCTTTGCTTTCAGCAACTGTCACCATTAGTGATAAACATACTCGTCAGGAAGTGCTGAATGCTGTATCCTTATTAGATATGTACATTTACTAGGCTAGAAGATGTTCTTTCTATATTTATCAGGCATTCCTTTTTCATGACACCACAAGATATCATGCTTAGCGGAGAGTACTAACACAATCACTGTCTTCAATGAAATCTTGGTTGCTGCTGGAAGGGATATAGCTACTAAGGATGTATCCAGGATTCGTGGGGGATGGCCAATGCAGGATGCATTTGTTGTGAGTATCTTGACATGCGATTGCTGTTTATTTGGGAATGCATATGATGAGTGGATTCAAACCCATATTACTCACTTCAAACACCTCTCTCTCTCTTGCGCACGCCTGCTAGCTGTTTTGGAGATACATAATTGCATTTATCTGGAGAAGATTATTTTAATTATTTTTTTTCTCAAAATATTTCCATCTGTATGATTAATAGAAGAATTAGTTCAAGGCATATGGGTACCTTTACTATGGTTGAGACTCAAGATACCAAACTGAGAGGAAATTCTATAGTTATAATAAGATTAGATAAAATGTTAAATCAGCCCTTGTAGGAAAAAATAAATTAGAATTAATAAACATGATGATGGATGACTAAAATATTGGATCTAATTTGATAAACATTCTGGCTCAAAACAAATTTCAATTTAATTTCAGCTATGATACTGCACCTTAGTTCTTACTGGAGTTGTTTGTAGCTAAAACTTGAGCCTCCACGAGAACTTTAGTTTTCTGATTGAACCTTATCTTCAAATTTTTCTTTCTTTCTTTCTTTTTTTTTTGGTTTCTATGTTATCTTTCTCTTGATAGGCATTCTCCCAGCATCCAGTTCTTTCATATTCATTTCTGGAGTATGTTGTTTCTGTTCTTGATACACCTCTTCCTAAGACTGATATGGATAAAGGAGAGAATTCTAATCACTCTATTGAAGCTCAAAATGATAGCCAGTTTCAGCAAGCAGCAATCCTTGCTATCACTGCATTTTTCAGGTGTGTTGTTTGTGACGTATTTTGTTGTTTTTTGCATACCTCTATTCGTGCAATACCATTTCTTTTGCTTCTAAATATATTTTGGTATTTGAAAATGTATGGCAGAGGAGGTGGTAAAATTGGAAAAAAGGCAGTTGAACAAAGTTATTCTACAGTCTTCTCTGCGCTGACGCTGCAGCTTGGAAGTTGCCATGGGCTTGCTGGTCTTGGCCAACTTGAACCCTTGCGGTAAAACAAGTTTTTCTACAAGCTCATTTTACTTAATATATATTTAATTGATCAAGGCACTGACCCTTAATATTCTTTATATTATTTTGGAGATTGTTGTTATTAGCATTTCAGTCATTCTGTGAATGTGTTGGAGACATTGAGATGGGCAAGGTAGAATTCCTATTATACGGCATCTATAACTCCAATCATTGTGAAGAATTTAAGGAATATATTTTTCATCTATAGATATTGACTAGAGATGGTGAACATAGAGACAAAGAGAAGTTGATTGATTTGATTCAGGAGGTTGCTTCCTGTACCTCCATGAAAAGGCCTAAAGAGGTAGTCTGTTATAAATTTTTGAACTTTTTCATGTATTTGTTCTCAAACATCATTATGTTATTGTAAGAGTACAACTATGTTTCTGAAACACTTATGGACATGTGTTTGTTTTCTGATGTGATACTATATTCATCCAACATATTTATTGTAGAAAAATCTGGTTGAACAAAAGAATTGACAGCTAAATACTTTCTAAGATTTAATATGACACCCACAACTGTTTTTGATCTCATGTTGTCCAGTACATTATGCATGGATGAGCCATGCAGGATAACTAATGAGAAGGAACAAAGCACGCGTTGCCACCATATTGGATATAATTTATGTACTTCATTATAAAAAGTATAGTGCGAGTAAAAAAGGCAGCTCGGTGTCCTAAGGAAGGGTCAAACCACATCAGGTCTATTGTACGCAACCTTATCTTGCATTTTGCAAGAGGCTCTTTCAGCGACTCAAACCTGTGTCGTGACCTCAACGTCATGACTGCAACTTTACTATTGTGCCAAGGTTCTCCTAAATTTTGGTGCGAGTGATTTACAATAATTTATATGTTTGGCAACTTCATGATGTCATGCCCCAAGTGGGTCTTCATGTCCAATGGCTAGAAGTGGTCTGCACAACATTAGCATGACAATCTCTAAGACACCCAATAGGCCAACAAATACCTAGGTTAGTTGCACAATAGTTTCTTGGATACCCAATAGGCCAACAAATACCTTTGAAAGTTGCATCACAATCATTTGGACACCCAATAGGCTGAAAAATATCTAGGAAATGATCACACCATCAATTTACTTGCAATCCACTTGAGCAGACTCATTATGAACATCAAGAGAGTGGTAAAATAAATTGATCAAACTGCCACATGCAGGGTTATTGAGTTATAAATTTTACAATCATTTCCGTGCATGTTGTGATGCATCCTTCCTAGCATATAACTACTAAACTGCCAGACCTCAGTCAAGAGCATGGGGTGGACATATGGGTGTTACCCATGCACTCACCAAGTTGTAATAGTGGTACCGCACCTACGTCAGCATGGTAACGACCATCAGCAGTAACTTGATGGCATTATAATGTCATGTTTTTCTCTTATAGAATATCCTCACAACCCACATAACTCAGCTAAAATTGATGACATTATCTAAGATTGTTTATAGAATGTCCTCATGACACAGCCTCAACTTCTCTGCCTACTAACTTATTCTTGTCTATAGTTGTACTCTTTTGACAAAGTAGACCTATAAAATTTTGCTAGGGTGTGAACCTGTGTATTTTATTTGTGATGTTTGCATGCTACCTTGCACAAATACATGAGCCTCCTTTACCTGTTCTTTATTTCTTGGCTGTGCAAAGATTAGTTAATAAATTGCATGTAATCTACATTTTCAAATCATTTACATCATTTTTAAGATTTCTTCAAAAATTGTGTTTGTCAGGTTTCACCAATAAGCATGATCTTGAGCAAAGCATTAAATAGGCATCAAACATTTCAAAGGGAAGCTGCTGCTTCTGCTTTATCAGAATTTATCCGTCATAGGTATTTGTTGAATACCTTCTCTTTTATAACATATTTGAATTTAATGATACAAACCTAACATGCAAAATTTCAAGGCAATGCCAAAATCATGCCATTATGATTGGAGACTGAAACTACAGCATGATATGAGATTTTAACCCTTGGAGACAACTATAACATATTCTACTAGGTATCTAGAAAATCCTTGAAAATTAGCACCTAACTCAGCATAAAACAAGAAGTACAACATTTATGCTAAATTGGAATACAACTATAATATGAACATAGGTATAAACTAGACGAGCTGTAGTATTGACGTTAATAGCAATTCAATTTACAGATCATAAATGCAATAATTATACCAAATATTTTGCTCCATTTAGGTCATATAATTGTGTTTTACTTGAAAATTTGAATACATACATCAGTACTAAGAATTTTATTTTCAAATAATTCACATCTTATTTCACACTAATACTATGTTGTTTCATACATTTGTCCTTTTGAGCAAAGTCATTAGTGTGCTGCAATTTGGTTAACAATTAAAAATTGTTCATATAGTGAGGGACCGTCTTCTTTGTTGGAACATATTGTCGAGGGAATGTGCTTGCATGTTTCTGATGAATCACCAACTGTGAGAAGCCTTTGCTTGTGTGGACTTGTTCAGGTTATTTCAGATTTATTTTTTTATCCAATTATGAATAGTTCTTGCGTGATCCCATTGTTTTCCTTATTATAACTTATTCTGATGGTTTAAGATATCAGCCAAAAGTTGATATTAGTCTTTTGTTGGATAACTATGCTACTATATCAGTTCTCTACCTACGGTAAAATTTAGTATATGTGTTTGCTTAAGAGCCACCAAGTACCAATTTTGTAAGTGTAATAGCATTAAAACATTGGTCTTTCACTTGTGGATTGTTTTAGAGCATAACTCGACCTTGCCACACGGACAGAGGTTACAAGCACATGACAATAAGACTCTACAAGGAGCCATTTGCTCTGAGAAGCAAGGTGGGCATGGCTTTAATCTTTGGCAACTAACAAATGGATGGTGCACGACCCTTTTGTAGCTTGGCCAAGTAATCTGAGCTGAAGTTTCCTAGGGGTATTCAGAAGCAGAGCATGGAAAAGTATCAGATTTCAGTGAGCCTTTGCAGAAGCTAGATCCAGCCGCAACCAAGTGGCAAAAGGACTCTTGATATCCTTTTTTCTGCACTTTCACTCCAATTCCCACCCAACCAAACCTACTGAGCAAACCTTCTATGATTTCTTTAGACCCCTTAAAACTGAGAATTGGATTCTATTGTGTCCATTCTTTTCTTCCACAATTTAAGCCATCCAAAATTTTCTATGGAAAATATCAAAATACCTACCAGACTTTTGATTCTTTTCCAATCCACCCAGACTTTCAAAAGTAGTAGAATACCTATCTCCTTGCTCTGGGACTGGCTTCTACCATTATCTTCTTTCGTCATTCATACTATTGCAACTCTGTCAGCTCTGCTGACAAAGATCACCATTTCAGATGCACGCCAATGGTGATAGCGAGCTCTAACAATATAGGCTTTCTTCTTGCTACCTGCTTTCTTGCATTGAGGGTTGGACATAGAAGAATAACAATCAGAAATGGAGAATATGATGCTGTTTTTGTTGAAGAAAATGGCTGTAAAAAATGGTGTACAAAGTTGTCAAAAATTGGATAAAAAGCCTTATCAGCTGCACTATACAGTAAGTGCTCCCTTGAGAGTGGCTTTCTTGTGTTTCTTTTTGAAAAATGAAAAGTGTGAGAGAATGGCCGAGATGATGTCATGGTGGAAATCCATATGCCTATGCAAGTTACCCACTTACCCCCTATGTTTGTTAATGTAAGGGGAAGCAATTTGATAAAGCTTTTAGAAGTATGAGATTTTTTTTTTTATTTTTTCTAGCTTGAATATTAGATAAATAATCCATGAAACATCACCTTGCCTTCTCACATAGTTACCCTTATTAGTGGTGGAGGGCCAACCATACTCCCAGTGCAGGAGCCCTGCTAGAAGTAGTAGCTAAGAAAATAAGAGCAAGCTTTCAAAGTAAACTAATCAAGGAAAGCAAACAAAGCAAGCTCTCTCTGAATTTTGCTCGGTCAAATCAACTTTGTCTATCTCTTCACTTGGCACACTTTTCAAGATTTTGTATTCACTTTCCCATAAACATATTCTCTCTTCACCATGATCAAGTGTCTCCATTGACTAATTTAACATGAATTAATAAATTTTATAATACCATGCAATTTGCCCAATGCACGGGAGACAATTTAACGGTTTTCATGGATATCACGCATACCATCTAAATGTGCCAAATACATCGCCTGTACTTGGAGAACTTTTGCTCAAAAACTAATTAGGTGGTTGGTCCAACTTGAACTTCATAAAGGAGTGAAGATGATCATGAGTTTCTATCATGGCTCATCCTCTCTGTGTTTCTTTGTCAATTATCCATGATAGTTGCACACTTTCAAACTATTAATATAAAGCTCATGTTTATGACTTTCACTTTCATTCAGTTTTGCTCACCGTTCAAACATAGTTTGGCTTTGATGGTGAAGGATGGATAAGAACATAGATTTTCTTAGTGCTTCGACTTTTAGGATGATTTCTTACGTTGTTACGTTTTTATTTTGCCATTTTGATTTGAGTTGTCCGTTGATTCTTCTTTTGCAACTATACTAATTCTAAGAGGATTGTTTTTGATATACCTATTTTCTATAACTTGGTGAAAGGCATTTTTAATGGTCATTGGCGTGTTATTGTTGTTCTGATATGACTTATATTGCATGTATTCTTCAAATAAATAATTTTTGCTTGTGATTGTGTCATACACCAATTTTCTATTGAAAATTCTTAATTTTATTTTAAACAACTAGGGCTGTAATTACCCCTGATTTGCATTGCTTTTCCTTGTTGCAGATACCAGAGAATCACATGCTTAACTATATTGCTCAAGTTCTTGGAGTTATTGTAGCTTTACTTGAAGACCCTGATGAATCAGTTCAATTAACTGCAGTGCAATGCTTGCTTAGTGTAGGATACTACGTATTTAGGGACTTTAACTTTTCAATTATTTTGAAGTCTTTATGTTTTCATTTATATCAATAAACTTGGACTGTAGGTTCTCAGCACAGCACCTGAAGATGCTGTAGATCCTATTTTAATAAATCTGTCTGTGCGTCTGCGCAATCTACAGGTGCCTCCCTGATTAGATATTTTTAATTTTCAGATGCACCAAATTAGTTGTAAATATGAGCAACCAAATTTATGTAAAGGATTTGTCCTTCCATCATTGGACTGTCGTGGGACAGTGTTGCAAAGATTATTTTAACAGTGTCACTAACAAATACTAATCTTTCTTTTTAGATTTTTTTTCTTAGACATAATTGTCAAGATTATCATTATTAATAGGATTGTTTGTGTAGCGGGTTTAGTCCTACATTGTTTTTTTTTAGGTTTAGAGTCATTAATTCTATATATACTTTTGCAGTGATTGCCTCATTTGAATGCAATATATAATATTCTATCCACAAATTCTACATGGTATCAGATAACCCCTTAGGTCTCAACAGGGTATCCCCTTAAGGGAGGTTATTGCTACTGCCACCAATGGCCTCCTCTCATCCAAGCCATCTCTTATCTCCTACTGGTTGTGCTGCATGTTCCAGGTCCTCCCCTACTGGCCTCCTTCATATTCTCTTGGTACTCGGGCTTCTTGTTTTCTGCATCTTAGTCTCTGCACTGCACATCACACAGAGTGAGCCGTGCCTGCACTTGCCAGTGTGCCACTAGATGATGGAGCTGGACATAGTATTTATGCTTCAGCTTGAGGGGCGTTTTAAGAATATTAGTATTAATTATGTTATTGGTGTAGTGGGTCTAGTCCCACATTGATTTTTTGGTTTAAACTTAGTGTCGAGTTCTATATAAGCCTTGTAATGGTTCTCATGAATCCAATATACTATCTTCTATCTTCAAATTATACAGTGTCTTTAAACAATTTACCTTGGCATGTACATAACTATTGCTGCCCAGTTGGTCATATTGACCCTAACCAACTGCTACAGTATGTTACTGCTAGTAAGCACAATGGCGTGCCAACAATCATTATCATATGTATATAAATGGGCAGAAACTTTGTTTCTGGCACCACTGATAAAGCTTGTTCTCACAGTATCTGCTTTTCCTGATTAGATCTGCATGAATGAAAAAATGCGTTCAAAGGCTTTTGCTGCATATGGAGCATTGAGCAAGTATGCAAAGGGGTCTCAGCACCAGGCTTTTCTTGAGCAGGTACTATATGCTATCATCAATTGTAAACATTATTTGATATCTTCCAATATGATTTTTAGCAACACTGCAACTTTTGAAATAATCACCACAGTTCACATTTTTGTTGGGTATATGTTATGTCAATTTTCTTTTGATTTGACTATTATCTGTTCCAATATAGGAATCTCAATAATAAATTTTACAGTTTCTAAACAGATCAAATTGACAAACATGAAATAAGGTACTTATGTGTCTTTTTTTATGTAATCTCTTTTCACCCTTACATTTGCAGTTAAAAAATATCATTGCAGTGGATAAGTTGCAAATATTCTCTTTTATTGATGACATGGATGAAAGTATTTGTAGATAAATATTTATGTATGGGATTATTGGTAATCAAATAGAGGCAGTGGCTTGGTTCCTTGCAAGTTATATCGATAATGCTAGTGAGATTCTTCAAAAGACAACTCGTCGAAAAAATTCTTGAATATGATATTATTGAAATAAGAGTTTTATTTATAGTTTGATTCATGTACTATGCATTTTGGAATAAAACAAAAAAGTTTTAATTTGGTATCTGTCTGAATTCCTAAATATCAGAGAAGGCTTATATTCTGCAAATTGGATGCGGTTTGTATGTGTTTCTTTATGCTCGTTAGATATAAATTAATGCAGAAAAGTTTGTTTTATCTATCATAAACCTACCAACAAACAATTTCTTCTAGCGAAGCATGTGCTGGTTAGAGGACTGTTTTCAACTGTTGTTGTCTCAAATACCATGTCTTTTAAATTTGATCAGTAATCTGGCTCAGGAATTTGAAGAAGTCGGGAAATAAAATCACATACTGAGTAGCAAACTTTCCCATGTTTAATTAAATTAGTTAAGAGGTCTGTTTGGAGTTGTTTCCAGATTCATTTGCGATAATTTTAGGTTTTCCACTAGGAAAAAACTTTCCAACTTCAGTTTCGTGCATTCAATTTCTGCAAAATGTTACTTGAGCACTTTAATCAGGAGATCTGCTCTTTGGTATTCTCTTGAGAGCTGTTGCAGTTCATTTGTCTCATTGTTTTGTTCTTGTTCAGGTTCATGCCACCATCCCTCGCCTCATTCTCCATCTTCATGATGATGATCTCAATGTTCGTCAAGCATGCAGAGTATGAATTGTACAACGTTTTCTATTTCATGATTATTTTTTTTTAATTTTAGGAATCAGCTGACTGTATCCTTTTTCTTAACCTGCCTAGATTACCCTTCGACAACTTGCACCATTGATCGAAGTTGATGGCTTCTCTAACCTTTTCCACAAACAAGTTTTCAGTTCTGATAGGAGGTAATATATTGTTTCTGATTTTCGAGTGAAAGGTTGCAATAATACACAAGCCTATTCCTTTCATGACTCAGAAGTGATTATGAGGATTTCATAAGAGATTTGTCGAGGCATGCATATCAGTTCCTGTTTCCAAGAGTTGCTAGTTATTTGGCATCATTGATCCAGGTATTAATGTGAGAAAACCTTTGCGCATTTGCTTCAATTGAACATTCCTGATTGTATAATTTTGGTGTGCAGGCATTTGATTCGCCTTGGCCAGTGATACAAGCAAATGCAGTGTACTTCTCCAGTTGCTTGCTGTCGCTTGCCGAAGATCAGCGTTTATTGGCTCCATACTGCTCACAGGTTTGGTGAAGGGATTCCAACTATGCCATCGTAGTTGATTGTGTTAAAGATACTGAATGACATCCTTTTCTACCAGGTCTTTGCGGCATTAGTGAACAAGATGAGTAAGTCGAGGGATGCAGTTGTCCGAGCAGCATGCTCTTTTGCACTGGGTATTTTGATGAAGGCTTTCAACCCACTTGCTTCTGCAACGCCACAATTAGATCAAGCTGACCCTAGCAGAAGTAATATTTTTGAATAAGCTCTTAGATTTCAAATCCCATCGAACTGACAAAGCCAAAGTCAAACCCAAAGAAAAAAAAATTCAATCATGGTTTTTAGATTCTGTTGTTTGCAAATAACATCATTTGTTTTGTATGATATACGTTTGTGTTCATAGTGTACAGAAACAGATGCATCGTACATATTCCCTGTCCGGAAAACCTTTATCATTATAGGGTGCCTTACCATGTAAGTTATTTATTCTGTAAATTAATGTTGTATAGGCATTTATTTCCACTGGAGCGTATGTTTTAATAAAATGTTTCTTATGATATAAATGTTTATTTCACGCTTGTAGTCAGTGTGTGCATTTAATTTTGAACATGGGAATTTTTATTTCTTCAGTTTGCATCCTTACAATATTAAACATTTTATCCCTACTTATTAACCGTGTCACATATTTATCATGTTATATGTGATGGTTAAGACATGAGAAATTGTCACATAAGGTTGAAACTTGGCGTGTTTGAGCATGTTCTCCTCTATATCTTGATAACTTGTATTAATGGTTAGTAACTATTCGTGATTTACCTTTTCATGTTGGTCCAAGGGTGGATTGGTGAGTGAATTATCTTTTTATCACATGTTATAATATTATTATATGTTAGGGATAAAATGATAATAATTTTAAAGTTGTTTAGGGTTATATGCTCTAAAGTATTTTAAAAGGAGGTAAACTTTAGAAGACAATAAAAAACATATTTGTTATTTCGTCATTCAATTTTAGCTAGTTTTATGTATCTAGATAATTAATTTTATGAAAATTTCTCATCGATTATAGAATAAATCTGAAAGTATTTATCATCCCATAGGAGGAATTCGTAGAATCTATAGTTGAGAATTGAACTATGAATATTTAGGATATAACTGTACATCCTTACCGCTGTACCATTGCATATTATCCTCGATTTGTCCTCCGAAGCTCTCCGGCATTCCCATGCCGCCTGCATGCATTCCTTTATCGTGCTCAGCTGTCAATACTCTCATCCTCCTCGGCTCCTCCACCA
>JBBPFP011648275.1:8408-19314 GCA_037974795.1 Kaempferia galanga
CTATTAAACAATAATGAAAATATAAAATTCATTAACATTCAAATATTGAAATAGTTTATCTTCATAATCAAAATAAAACTCAAATTAAATCTAACATACCGTTATGACGAAACAAAAGAAGAAAAGCAAGAAAGCGTAGCCAAATTAAGAAGACTAATGTTGATGTTGTATGCAAGAGAAGAGTTCACGTTTGACGAGGGAGGGGAGGGGAGGTTGATGCTGATTTTTTTTGGGGAGAGGAAAAGTCACGCAGAGAGAAAATTAGTGAAATAAATTTGCAAGGGGCTGAGAGAGGTTAATGTTCATTTTCTAAGGGAGAGGAAGAGTCACGTAAGAAAAATATGTCGGATGCATACAAGTTAATGCAACCTAATTATTTTAAAGGGTAATTAATGTATGGGTTAGGCTTTTAAAAACTTCAATAAGGCGAGAAAAATTGAGCCTTAAGCACGCCTTAACCTCTCAAAAGGCGCGCGCTTAAGTGCACTTCATTCAAGTATTGCGCCTGGGTCACTGCGTGGGTGCAAATGGCATGCATAGCTGCACCTTGGGCCTAGGCGCAGCCAGGTGCACTTTTCACAACTGGGCTTTTAGACAACGATATAGATCAATTTCCCTGCTTGAGTGAGAAGTACATGAAAATTCCTCCAACATTGGACCAATTAAAGTAGAACAAGAAATTAAAAATAGCAATAATCTCTGTCAACATTGTCATGCATGTGTGATTGGTAACACATCAGCAACGTGTGGTTGGTATGGCATGGGAAATGACTTTCGCAAGCACGTGTCAGTCATAGCAGTGCTCTACTCCATGCAATGCATATGCACGACTGGATATGAGAAAAGAAAAATAGAGAAAATGTAACTAATATAGAACTCCCCTAAGAGGAATACCACTATGAGAAAACCTAATCTAGAAAAGTAGCTCGGATATAATGTGGAAACAAAATATCATTTTGCAATGTATTTCATAAAGATACATGTATTAATAGACTTATAGAAAATGTTTACTAATTATGTAGACACCTAATTTCATCTGAAATCCAGGCATAAGAATAGGTATGCCTTAGAATTACTATATTTTATATTTTTATCACTCACTTCGGTTTCAGATTATTTCATTTCTCATTACCCTGTTTCTGCTGACTTTCGTCAACCTTAATAGGTTTTTGTTCAGCTTCTTTCAGAGAGAATAAGGCATAGAAGACGAAAACTGAAATCCCAGTAAAAAAGTTCAACGTACAATAGCAACAGAATATCAGAAATCAAAAACAGAAGTGAAGGAGTCAGAGGTTCTAAAGCATGTTATAAAAGGCACTGGTCAGAATAGTGGTCATGAAATTTGGAAGTTGAAACAAGTCAAATATGAAGTGGAAGTTCACAGAAGTATGCCTTTGGATTGAAAAATCGATGTGCTCTGTCATTCCACAACTTTTGTATTGCTCAGGATCCTCATGAAAGCTCACCATTCCATCTTTTTGGTTAATAGTAGCAAATATCTCTCCATCCTGGATCTGATATCATTGTGAAAGTTTTGTCATTATTAACTGGTAACTGACACATCAACTTATGATAGGAACAACAATGCCCAAACTTACCATCTGGAGTACGTGCATCTCAGCTTCTTTAGGGTTGTTCAATTGAGCAACATTTGCTATATCTTGGAGTGACAAGGTCAAATAAGTCTGTGTCAGTCTCTGGATGTTGCGCTTGTACAGGGAAGATAATACTTGTTTTACTAAACCAAGATTGCTGTCCTGAAAAATAGGATATTAATTTAAACATATTGTAAAATAATTTATTACCTTGTTATCAAGCATTACTAGTGTAAATGAAATTAATTTATTTCATGCCTATGGAAAATGAACAAACAAATAAAGTTTGAAATATGTGCATAACTATATATACACATGCCTGAGTTACACGGGAATAAAATTATCAGTTTCAAACATAACACAAATACTTAAGTTACTTACAGATTGAAATTTCTCCTGGTTCGTTTGGATGCAGCCCTCTAATTCAGAAAATTTCCCACTGGCATAGAAATTAGCAAGATCAACGTAAGGCTGCAAAAATAAATTCACAATTGCTGAGATTCAACCAAACTTTTACAAACTAAATCCAAGAATGCAATAAACAGCTTCCTAAGAGCCATTTTATCCGCATCAACAATTGCAAGTCCATGTATTAATAAACAGCATAATGGGAATACATGGGCTTACAATTAGTAGATGTCAACATGCAAAGATGGAATTTAAAATATGTTTCAAAATTTCTCCCTATAAAATAGCATATTGTCCATGTTGAAAATTAAACTATTGTTTAAGTAATTGGTGGGTTTAATAAATAAGCTTTAAAACCCTTTTTTATTTTCAGCTAATATGACTTAATAATAAAGAAGACAACAAACATCAGAATTTTTATGTGATTACTTGGTTTTATGAACGCAATAGATAGTCTACTGCATCAATGTACTTTATAATAATCAATATGTCAACATGTCTCTAGTTGATGCTCAATAGAACTAGCTGTCTAATGGACATCAATAGACAAGAAAACAAACTAGGAGACATATTAAAAGTCAAATTTTGGACTCTATTAAGGTTTGGGCTCTATATTAAGGTTGTGTTTCATCCTACAGATAGGAGAGAGTAAGAGAGGAGATCACTAATTTGAAATTCGTCTCCTCTATTTACCTTGCTAAAATATAACAGTGCCAATCATACTTCTAGGAAAACAATTTCCAGGAGATGTGAGCTTGTGTGAGATCCATGATGGCATGAGTGTGAGACGAGGTTGATGGGAGCTTCAGAGCGAGCATAGGAGATTGACAAAAGCTCATGCAAGGTTGATAAGGGATCAAGTGCATATGGATGAGGTTGACAAGGATCCGTGCAAGGTAGATGTGAGCTTGAGCGACGGGCATGGGAGGGAGGGTAGTTGGCAACCTGCAGATGACATGTAAGCGAAAGGTGAGCAAGGAAGACAAGTAATTTCATCATTTTCATTCTTCTGCAAGTATTGACAAGGGAGTTTGACAAAGGCTTAGGTGCCATGATGAGGGAGATTGACAATGGCTAAAGCATAGTAGTGAAGGTCAGCAAGAACTTAGAACAATGTTGATGAGGTTCTTACTTCTCAGGTAAGTCACGGGCTTCAACGAGGCCAATGAGGCACAAGCGCAAGCAGGGCAGATCAACAAATGCTTTCAAGTGATGTCGATAAGGGCTCAAACAGGAGGTGGTGGTCAATGCACAGTGATATATGAGTGCAAGGAAAGTGACGAAGATACTTAATATCGTCAGTTTGATTCTTCCATTCTTTTTGCTTGTCCTCTTTCCTTAAACAAATTGGGTGGATCACACTTCCCACTCCTCTGTCCATCTCTCCCTTCCTCCTGCTCTCCTGTCCCTTATGTGGTAGTAAGGACAACCTAGATGTTCTTTATAATAAAGAGAATAGCCATTAGGTTAGATAGTAATTCTAATTGTCTAATGGTTGATGAGGATGCTTCTCAAGGGGACAAAATCATCAAGGAACTCTTTGGGAGTTAAGTTGTGTAGCCCATTCTTAGGATTTTAGAGACATCGCCAAGTAGCTTTTGGTGGTCTTATAAAGTACTAAAGTTGATGTTACATTTGGATCCTATCCTTCTTTTCAACTAGGGTTTGTGTTTTGGGTTTGATGGATTCTGTGCTTTAATATTCATTCTCTCGTTATGATAAAATTTGTTGTAGTTAAGGTTGTATTCACACCTTGTGGCAATATGATAGGTTTCCTCAATAGAGGAAAATGAAAATAGTGCAACGTCGCTATAATTTTTTAATGTAAGTTCATTGATCAATTAAATAAGGGTCCTTAGTGTTTCAATGCTTATGCAAATTTAAAATTGGTATCAATCTTAGGTTATTCCTCTATAACTCTACACTCATATTCGACCAAAATTTAATAGTTTCTTACCTAATTCATTCTAATTTTATTTGAACACTTTATCAAATTTATTAGTGACTCCGTAATTATTGTTTTAGAAAAACATATTTGCGTCGGTGGTTGGTGATGTCATAATAGATAAATAGAACAATCTTCTTGGTCACGTAACCAATTAAAGTATGACTTGGATTTGATTAGCCACTAAAAATAAGTTCTTCAGATCCATTAATAATATAAATATATAAATTGGGCTCTTTTGTAATATCCCAAGCTTTGGGGATAAGCAGTTAGAAATCATGTTAAAATGGTATGAGAGCAAAATAAAAATCATATTAGATTTAGGAATAAATAGTTAACCAATCAACTTTACCAACTTTAATAGAGTCTAGCATGTGATATCCTAATCAATGTGGTATTTATTCATAAAAGGAGAATGATTTTCCTCTAGATATAAGATGATAGATTGTGTTATGGACAATGATGTAGGCTAGGATAATATTATAAGGGATTGATGATATATGTATAGGAAATATTTTTCTTTTGTCAATTTATAAACATATTCTTTATGACTTTCTTAATTGTTAAAGTTAGTTCTCATGAGCCTAAGTGGGTTCTCATATAAGAGGATTTGGTTTTAAGGTTCTCATTGCTAATATCTACATCTCTCATATACTATATAGGAGATGTATCCTTTTACTATGCCAAACTAAGCATAATAATTATATTCATAAAGCTAGGGAACAAGGGTACCTAAAATATTTTAATTAAATTTTAAGACCTAGAGACCTCTTCTCGTTCTTTGCCTTCGACAGGATTTCAATCCTGACAACCTTGGCTATCTTCGACTTTCTAACTCTGCATGACAAGATTTTTATTTTCTATTTTGTTATTGTTAACTTCAAGATTCCACTTATCACATAATATAAGATTCATCATTTTTTCTCCTTCCAGCTTAATTTCCAATATATTAGGTTTAATCTAATTTACTAACGAGTTAGATATATATTTAGTTGATTAGACTAAACTTTTTAGTTTTTTAGTTTTAAATCATATAAAATAAGATTAATATGAAATCCTATTGAATCGAATATTATTTTTCTTTCTAGTTCGCATACAATAGCACTATCATTTTACATTTGAATTGTAACATATTTTATGATATAAATCATGTACCACACAATTATTCCAACTATATAAGAAACATTTTTCTTTTGCCCACTTATCGATATATTTTTTATAACTTTCTTAATTGTTCAAGTTAATCCTCATTTTGCCAACTATATAGAAAATATTTTTCTTTATCCACTTATCAACATAAAAAAAAGTTAAGGTTGCACCTATTAAGGAAAAATTCCAAAAAGCATATTTAAGATTGTATAAGCATGTGATTAGGGGTTCAATAAATGGTTCAGTTAAGCGATGTGAGGCCATGATAAAAACGCACATTAGAGGAAAAGGAAAATCAAAGAAGACTTGGTTAGCAATGAAGTAGGATAAAATTTATTTAAATATAGATAATGATATAGTAAATGATTGAGCCCGATGGCGTAGGAGGATCCATATAGTCGACCCCACTTAATGAGTTAAAGGTTTGGTTTTTGTTGTTGTTGTATCCACTTAGCAACATATTCTTTATGACTTTCTCTCAATTGTTCAAGTTAGTTCTCATGAGTCTAAGCTCATTAAATATTTAGTTATACTCAGTGGTAGAATCTATTAAGTGTGTGTGTATGGTTTTACAGAGAAAACTAATGAAATACCAAAACTAAAAGTAATTAATAATTTATTTTGTTTAAAAAATAATAATTTTCTAAAGAGGTGATAGCGAACCTAGTCCATTATTGAAATTGCCACAAGGTTTAGGTTTTAATGGATCAATTAGGTGATTGTACTTTCGATATTCCTTTTTCTTTCTATTGTAATTTTTAAATAAAATATACACTAAATCTTTCTTCGTTCCACTTTCATAGACAATAATAGCCTCTTCTAGCATTGAGTCCCCAATAAAACTTCAAGGGCACATCTATATGCGAGAGTTGAAGCACAAGCAAGAGAGAAAAAAAAAAAGAGGAAAGGAGTAAGAATCTCTGGCCTATTTTGGTGCCAAGAAAAAGGGAGGAGGAAGAGAACAATTTTACCTTCCTTTCTTAGTTTTGGTTCCAACTAGATGAAAAAGGACTACTTAAACCACATAACTCTTAATAACAACAAAATTAAAGGTCTCATTTGGCATTTTCTCCCTTCCTCTATTTTCAAGGACAAAAAAAGAAAAAGTTCTCTCCTCTCCCTTCCCTCCTCCCTAATTTTTCTTCCTTTCTTTCCTCTTCCTCCACTCAAGTATGCACACTCAAGAGGATGGAATGCACCATTTACATGTATCTTTTTTTTTAAAAAAATGAATGAGTACACCACCAATAAACAATTAAAGTGGAGTGTGTGAGAGGCTTTTTGTTCATACGCAGGTCATGGATCTGACAAAAAGGCAAGATTTATCATATAGTAAAGGGACTCAAAGGAAGTTGCAACAAAGAGCTAGGAGCAAATGCATTTTGCTAAGATGTCGAAGCTCAAAGAAGGAGATTCTACATGAGCCAGCTACAATTGCTAGTGAACCGCAGGAGCTTGTTGCAAACGCACCCACTCTGACTCGCACAACTAAGATCTTCCATGGTTAGAAAATCCATCGATACTGATATGGATCGCTTGAATTGAATTAGCATCGGCAAAGGTTGATCTGATTTTTCTGATAAATCAACATCTCACAATGATCAACTACGTAGGGAAAGATTAGAGATTCAAAGAAATAGTTTGACATTATTATGAAATTAATGGAATCGATTGAATTTGGTCAAATTGAGAAATTGGACATAATTTGGTTAAAATTTGGTGAAATTAGGACAACTGAAAAACTCAACCGATCTAGCCTTCCCACTGATCCCAACATAATTCTTAAAGCACTTATTTAGGAGAAAGAGAGACTCTGTCATTGCTTAATCTTGTCATAGCTTGAGATTCACCACAAACTCAATGATCACGCATTCACCTTGCTACCACAAGCTCAATGCCTTTTGCCTTTCGTCCTTACAACAAGCACCAGAGCCTCACTTGCAATTGTAGTCAGCCCAAGTAGGACCTCCTTTCTTCGAACTTCCACATCTTAGCAAATGCATTCACCCCTTCCCTTCTATTGCCTCTTCTCCTCCATCAAACATCATCTCCATAAATACACAAAAATCCTCTTTTCTTCTCTCCTTTTTCTTTCCTTTGTATCTCAATCCACACAAACAAAAGTGGCCAAAGATTCCAACTTGTGACAAGGAGTTATAATTGACAGAGTGTAACTAAAGGTTTGTATTATGCAGAAAATAAATTAAGTTCTGATAAGATATCTATTGTAGGAAAAGAACAATGATATAGAACAATACTGTCCTCAACAATAGTGATGCAAATAGTTGGTACTGCACATACAAGCTTTAGGAAATAATATAGAAGAAATGTAGTTTTCCTTGTTTTATAGCTTATGAAGTTGATGCAAACCTGAGTATAATTCTTCAGATTCCTGTGCGCGACCGAAGATGTATACTTTGGGAATGATGGAACCTGCCCAGTTTTGCACTCAACTTAAAATGAGCTTACTAAAAACTTTGCATAGAAGCTAAATAAGAATTAACTATGTCATTTCTTATGGTATTAAGGAAAGATGTATGACTACAGAAAAAAAACAAACTATACTAGCAAGCATTCAACAACTAATGCAAGAGATTTAAAGAGTTATTCTTCTGAAACCTATATCAAGCACTTTCTTTTTGTTCCAGTAATCAATCTAATGCTCAAGATAAAAGCAAAATGCTAGATGTTTGCTAAGGATTTAAAATTGTTTTGTAATCTACCACAATCTTATATACTTCACAAAGGTTCATTGGGCCAGATGTGCATTGTAATTCAAGAAAACATGGTAAGGGGTTAAAAAAAGAAAATACAGAGCATACCTGTCCATTCAGGATGAGTGAAACCAAAATATACTTTTTGTATGCTTCAACACATATTGCATTTAGAGTGGTCATCGGTGCAGTAACAACCTGACAAATATGCCCATTGTTCCATAAATTATATTTAATCAGTTAGATCAAATTGCTTATACCATTTACGCACATTATGAAGACACGCTAATGCTTTCTCAAAACGCTTCAATCCAATGTTTATCATTCCCCTGTTGCAATAAATTTTAATAATCATAACTTGAGTATAACATGTCAAAAAATTCAACCAGGAGAAACAGAAGACAGAATCAGCATATATATGCAACCACCTGCAGCAATGCAGTGGAATCATTTATTTTAAAAGGCCTCCTCCTAAGCCACTAAGGCAGCCACATACGCTTATGCATCAAGAACCAACAAAATAGTCATACAGGCTATACAAATCCTAGCTTGCTAAAACCCAAGTAATGTTCATATAGATTAGATTAAACTAATTTTGCCAAATAAACAAAAAAAAAAAATGGATGTATATGCATTGCCTAGCTCAATAAATAATTATTTTGTTATGTGAATAGTAACTCTTTTTGTTAAACTGTGATGGTCGATTAGCCTAATTTATTATATGTTGTGTTGTATGGCACATTTATATTGCTCAGATTTTTAGATACAATACATCTTAAAAGAGATTGGATTACTCAAGGCGATTAATTTAATTATAAAGAGATAGATGTAAATATTCTTTACAATGATTGATTAGGTTATTAATTTGATATATTATAGAGGCAAATTTATACATTTTTTTTTAAATTGTACAATATTTCAATATAATTAATATTTTTTAAAAACATACTGACTGTATATGAATCTGGATAAACATGTGTTATGTAGTGGTTAGGCCACATGCTATATGTGATATGTTCAGCCATATATCGCTTCAATAGGCTTTCTAAAAACTTCAGATAGAATCTAAACTTTAGTTAGCATCATTCAAGTTAATTAACAGGATTTGATTAGTTATATTGAGGCAAGTTATAGGTAGAAGGGGAAAGGTTACGGTAGCAACAACCACAGCCCTAAGTTCTTAGACTAAACAAGAATAAAATTATTGGTGGAAAAAATCTCGTGCACTTGTCCGAAATCCTCATATTGCTCCGACCACCCCACACTTCAAAGACAACTCCTTTCAGTTTAGGTACAACCCAGAAAACGAAACACCACTTCACACACCAAGAACTATGAGACCACTGCTTTCATTTTAAAGTGGCATACGTAGTGTACAATTCAAGCCTCTTTTTTTTACATAATTCCATGGAGATCTAGAAAATAGGATATATATATTTTTTAAGGAAAGTAAAAAATATTCTTTTTTTCCTTTCCACTAAAATGAAGAGATTGAATTAGCCTCGAGAAAAATATTTGGTATAGTCACTTCTTGGCTTTTGACCCCCACTAGTCACTAGATGTGTGTTTGTCCCTGAGATCCTTATTTTGCTCCCACCTCACCATACCTAATTCATAAGTCCACCATTATAAAGTCATCACCATGGATTAGAATCTTACTAAATTAGTGCATTTATAGGAACTGGCAAAACATCTTGTTCCACATGCAAACTAACACACAGAACGACCAGAGTCATAGGAACATTGCATCCAATGCATTTAGAAGCTTCCTCTGAGGTCAACAAAGCTTTTGTGATGTGGTATGAGATCAACAAAAGATTCTGCTAGAAGTATGAGGTTAGTCAGCTTTTGTAATGTGATCCGAGATTGGTGAAGCTTTCACAACATATTTCAAGCTAGATGAAGGCCACATTGAGTCCTTCACTAAACAAATCTAGGTTTCAGCAAGGTACCCTGACAAAACAAGTCCTACAACTAGGTATTCTCAATGCAGCAAAGCTTCTTTGTGGTACATGACTAACTCCTCTTCCACCACCTAGTTATCCTCTTCCTTCATTCATGCACCTCAATTCTCCTCTTCTCGGCCTCATTCACCTAGTTCTCCACTATTCCTATTCTTCGTTCTCCTGTTCCTCTATCTTGCTTGCTTCTTCTCCACCCAAGATAGTGCTGAGCACATTTGGCACAACAGATGAATCTCCTTATATAAACATTGCTTTTTATATTTTATTTCATAAACATAAATAAAACACTTTGATTTAGTGAAATAATTCAAATACATGACTAAAATTACTAAAGTTAAAAAAAAAAAATAAAGAGATCTCAAATTTTTCAAATTTGAGTCATAAAAATACTTTATTTTAGGACTAAATTAAATCTTAAATTTTGTAATTAAATTTATTTAATTTTATAAGTATAAAATCTTTTTTAAAAAAATAAAACTAGAAGATTTGTCTAATTAAAATTTAAAAAATTCTGGATTTTTTATTTTTTCAATAAAATTAAATTTAAATTTAAAAAATCCCTTCAAATTAGATTGGATAGAGTTTTTTTAAACAATAACTAATTAGACAGTGCACACATAACACATATTGCAATCATCATGTATTTTCAAAAATATTCCAATAAAATGAATTAAAAATAATTTATTTTTAACTTAAATAAATAAATTTTATGTAATTAAAGCGTCATATCAAAAAATAGTTGTTCCTTGACATTCGAACCAAAGGAAGAGGAGAGAGGATCAACATGATTCCATTGAACCCTATTTTTTCTATCGCTTGTTCACACTATCTCTCAAAAGTCAGACCATTTTAATTTTTAAAAAATAAATAACTAATTAAGCTTAAACCAAACCAATATTTTAAACTAGGCTCAACTGAAAGTTAATTAGGTTTGGTAGAGGCCATGGTAGTCATGGTGATTAGGATTAAGATTTGACATGAATTTATTATGGCACTTTAAAATGAAACCAAATTGATATATAAGATAGATTCAATGATATTTAATTTGAATATTAGTATTTTCAAAAAGTTAGAAATTATATTTAATTCTTGTTCTCTCTCCATGAAATCACCTTCTACTCTCTCCTCAAT
>JBBPFP011649362.1:0-19312 GCA_037974795.1 Kaempferia galanga
TCAGGAGCTTCCGTCGGCCTTGTCTCAGCTGTAGAATTTCCTGCACACTCAGCAACTCATATCAGTACAAAATAAAAACTAACTTAACATCTTTGTCAACCATCAAAACCTAGGGCACCGCGATTGCTCTAACACTAAGGGCCAGCAAGCTGGAATCCTCAGAGCCATCCCCACCGATAATTTGACCCTGACTATTCGGTAAATATTTCAAGGATTTCTATCAGAAATGTGATCCTTGTTACTAAGTCCACAACTTCTACTAATTCATGTAATTAGGCTTTTAGTCTCATCCGAGACGGACAGTTGGTTAGCATATAGTAGTATTGTCATCATGAGATCTGAGGTTAAATCCCAGTAAGTAGCTGCCCCCTGCACTATTCAACTACCCAAATGTTAGTAGTCACTGGTGATTTACCTCTTCTGTGTTGGCTTGAGGAAGAACTAACGGAGATGCGGAACCAACAAACCACCTTTTACCACTATGTAATGGGACTTTTAGTCTCGGACGGGTGGTTGACTAGTAGATAAGGCGTTACTACCATGAGATTTAGGGGTTAATTCCTTTCTATTCATTGATCACTACTCAAATTAATAATCATTCATAATTTATCTCTCTTTATCTCATCTAAAAACCAACAATAAGGGACGAGTATTATCATCTTTTGCCAGTATACATGTAATGGGGCTTTTATTTCATTGTTGGAGTAGAAAAACAAACATCGACATTTGCAGCTTACTTGAAGAACGTTAGTTTTGTACTTTGTTAGTCATGATGATGAGCGAGATTAATACGTCCGCATGCGTGGTTGTACCATTCTGACTTACATTAGTCTCATAATGTAAATCTCCTTGGGTGAAATACAATAGTAACAATTTCTTTCCCTCTCAACTGCTAAATTGTTGATAATTTAATTTAATTACTTGTGAGTTCTGTTGGATGTTCCATCTCCGTCAAATGTGGCTACTAAAAGTATCACCTCCTTGTTTTTAAGCTTATTCATTATCAACATGTTGATCAATTCATGAAAACAGGAATCCAAGTCTAGACACAATCAATGCATTTCAGTACAAGTATGCAATCGACACATTTCAACCAAAAAAGGGAGAACAAAAATGAAATAAATAAGTTCGTTATGCTTAAAGTTTAGTTACACGAATTTACCTCTTCAATAACCACAATGTCGGTAGAACAAATCCTCATGTTGAAAAACAAAAAATAATTCATAACCATGATAGATGCAATCCTCCCCAGACATGAATGCCATGTCTTCCAAGATAATTCATCAACTGCATAACCGCTGACCATTTAAGATAAATTAGAGCACTTAATTCACTTGTCACTCAGGTTACAGACACCTCGTTCATGAGTTGAAGGCGGCGCTTGTTCTCTAGTCTACTCATCAGGATCAAAACTTTGTATGAACTCTCCAACTTTTCTTGCCATGAAAGAATCTAAAAATTTGGTATGCCGAGTTTAAATTTCACAAATTAACTTGTATAGCAAAAGGATTCCATGTGAGTGAACAAATGGCATAAGAAAAGCCAGGCGGAACGATGGAGTCATGAGCAACTATGCAAATGTGACGCTTCCCGCCGGTGGAAGTGCAACTACTTTCCCAACTGCTACTGTTTTCCCTGTGAAGGACTCCGGCTGTTAATACAATTTGCTTATAATTGAAGGATCTTATTGTTGGAGATAAATTCTCGTAGTTACCTTCGGTACGGAGCGTGAACCTCCCAAGTTGAGCAAAATCAGAAAAGTTTTCAATACATATTAAGTTGGTAACCTACAAAGACAAAGTTAATATCCAAAATGTGCACAAACTTCCCCTTGTGATTTGAGTAATATATAGAAAGACCTGTATGCGGCAGACAACCACAGCACCATTCTTAACAAAAAGTGGCTTCCTCTTGGCCTTGGCCTTCTTTCTAGGATCTTCATCTTTCCTTCTTTTTGTATCAATTTCCTCGAGAAGATCTATGACCTCGCACTCCTCAACAATTGAATGAATGTGCAACACCGCCTTGTATCCAGCAGTAAAAATTGCCTGAAATAGTAATAGAATGTTTGGGAGATTATATGCAACATTATCAAGCAGTCATTAATCACAATGTGGGGGAAAACTTACATTGTCAAGCAACTCAAGAATCTGCAACTGAGCATTAAATTCATTGAAAGCACCTATTGGTTTTGCTGCAAGAATAAATAGTGTCACCACTTGTCTGAAAAATCTATTGAAAGCCCTTTACTAAGGTTTGACAACCCAAAGAATCCGTCTAAACAAAGATTCGCAAATGAAGTCGCAAGTTTATATTAATACAGTTTTCATCTCCTTTCAGAATGAATATAAGAATAGATTGGAAGTCAACAAAAGGTTTCAGAAGTTTAGGATTTTCAATATAATAGAAGTAAACTATATTCTAGGAATAAAAATAACAGAAAAGGTCCTACATGTCAATATATATATATATATATATATATATATTCATTATCCAAGCCAAATGCAACCAATGACCTCTAGGTGAGGCCACATGGCCTGTATCAATATTCATTAGGGCTAGCCCATACTTGCCCAAAAATATGGGAATGATCAAGAAAATATACGTATAACAAATCATTAGGCATAAGTTTTGACTTGTTAAGCTAAACCTATATTTGTACTAGCAGATGTGGTCTTTTATGTGTTAACCTTAATTTTTATGCATATACATTACTTGGAAAACACTGAAACTACAATATAATTCGATTAAACCATGATTTTTTTATATAAAAATGACAAATAGTTCTATTAAGCCCCTTTATTAATACAGTTACACAACATTACAACTTTGCCAATGGCAATGATGGAGTTAGCAATTTTAATTACGGTTCTCACTGTTGGGATTGCAAGGTTCTTAATTATTTTGGTCCTAACACTAACTAGATGGTAAACTCCAACTTTTAGACTTGTTATGTTTCACACATAATTTGTTGTTTTTCTGTTAGAACCACAACAAGTTTATGTTGTAGGGTTAGTTTACCAATTTGGCCCAAAGATTTGTGTTCTTTTGTGAAAATGGCTGCATATTCTTCAACGCAAATGCCATGAGAACTTCTTACCATGTGCATAGATATATATTCTTCGCAGTCTATTAGTGCAACTGATTCAAAAAATATCTGATGCGTGATAAAGAACATAAACAATCATATAGATTGCATAATGCAAGCTGTGACAGCTTACCAAATCTGAACTTCATATCTTCAATACTAAGTATCAGAGGTTTAGGACACCAAGTAAATAATTAAATTTTAACAAGAAATGGCAAAGGATAATTTTCCAGCATATAGAATCACATACCAACACTTGAAAGAACAAAGCCAGCTAAAATATCCTCTTCTTCAACACCTGCCAATTTCACTTTGACATTCTCACCAGGTCCAGCTCGTCTGACTTTCTTTTCATCACAGATTATAGAAAGTACTTTAACACTAGCCTGATGAGGATCAACCAGATCATGGTATCAATTCAGTTCACAGAATTTTGATAACCAAAGAAGATTGCCAAAAAGAAATCCTTACCTTATTTGGCATTACTAACAAGTTGTCTCCTTCATTGATGCTGCCTGACTCGAGTTTCCCCATCACTACAGTTCCCATGTCTTTGTATTTATCAATAATTGGCATCCTGTGTATAAAGTATTTATATAAACACAGAAAAATTCACGAAATTTTATAAAGGAAAAGCAAAGATATGGACCTGGCTATGCATCCATATATCTTTTGGAGACATAAAAAGAAAGTGGAATACAGCTGCAGAAAGAAGATTGATGTTCTAACCTAATAAAGGTGATAAAACTTAATGTATCCACTATTGGGAGGATTCAGCCAAGGGTTCATCGTACAATGGATCCTTCCCGGGACCCTGCATTGCGGGAGCTTCGTGCACCGGGCTGCCCTTTATTTTTATTTTATTTTATTTTATTTTTTGTTAGAACCTACAGCTCAAATCTACTAGAACCATGCACATACTATTCTGAGTAGTCTCCCTATTATAAATCACTAGAAAGAAGGTAATTTAAGTGGTGCTTATATTCAGGTATATATGAAGAACAAAAAAAAACAATATTTTCAGACTTCCCATCTTGAACATAGACAATTGCTTGAATCTGAATAATATATTAAGTGTTGAGTACACAAAACAAAAACTTGAACAACTTAAGTCTCTTGAATGAGTTCCAATGAATAGAGCATCCACCAGTTACAAGGACAGCGTACTAAAATGTATTAATCAGTATTTGTTAAAAACAATTAGTTACTGACATGTGACGAACCTAGTTGTTGGAATGATGTACCAAGCTTCACTTGATCCATCAGATGTAGTCTACTTTATTAGGTACTGTCTAGAAAGTTAAATGAAAGAGGTGTAAATAAAGCAGCAGCATACCTAACAGGACCTTTAGGATCTCGGGGAGGAATTTCAATAGCATCAAGTACTTCAAAGAGACAAGGTCCAGACCACCAATCACAAATGCTTTTCTCCATTCTGATTTTCATGTTTGCACCAAGCAAAGCAGAGATAGGAAGAAACTGAACATCTGCAATGGGTTCATTCAGAAAGGAAGAAGCTTACATTATAAAACTATAGCAACATTTGGTGGAAAGAAAATTGGGAAGAAAAACAAATCCCAACTATTATGTCAGATCATTAAGTCTTCTACAATAAGATCATTTTATGTTAGTATATCTGTAGTGCCACAGTATGATCAAAGAAACAATAGAAAAACAACAAAAAAAATGAGATAGTAGATTAGTTTCCTTTTTATTTTCAAATTGTGACAATCAGACACTTTAATTTAAAGCCCAGTGCAAGCTAAAGAGTATAAAACATGGATGTTTAGCATAAAGTCAATGCCTCTACTGCCATATTGGCAGTGGTTCAAGAAGCTGATCGTGCTCGTTGTGATGATTATGTTTGCTCATATCACAAGCTTCCAGTTGCAAACTGAGAAAGGTCAGGCAATTGGTATCATAATAAAGTTATAAACAAGCATCTGCTAAACCCAAACAAAACTCCTGTCCAGAAAATTTTCCAGCAAAATATATAAAACAATGAATTTTTTTGAGCAAAAAATCAAAAAGTAAGTAGAGAATCGTATCCCTTTAAAGTGCATGGCAAGCTATTTATAAAACTTATTCCTAATAAAAAAATAATTCAAATAACTTTCCTTTGTTTAAAGGTACAAACAACTCCCTTACTTCCAAGATTCAATCAATACCATGGATGATGAATGAAACAAGACATTTTTTATGAATCTGATAAGGATGCCATAAGAAACCAGTATCAATGGGTCACAAAAGAACAAGTGAGCAAATAAAGAAGCAACAAAATCCCAGACTGGCATCGATTTTATTACCACTAGTGTTCTCTGTTTAAATGGTTGTAAACATACAATACAGAAAGATAATCAGGTGGTAAGAGACGGAATTTTGTTTGTATTTTCTTAAAAAAAGTTAAAGGTACTTTTTGTGCCAATGTTCACCTAACCAATCCTTGGTATCAATTGGATTAACATCTCACTCTTTGATGATTAAAACAGGCAGCATAGACCATTCTTAGACACCCAGACAGGAATGGTAGCGAAAGATTTGAAATGGCTGAATCAAATTGAAAATGGCCAAACCAGCACTACTGGTATAGAGAAAGATTCTGACTTTGGATTGCAAAGGCCAGAAAGCTGATAAACTGTACAAATGTGTGATTTTGGAGATAAGCATGGAAGAGGTATTGGCAATTCCCACACAGCCTCAATTTTATGTGGTTAAGCATCTTCCACCTCTTCTTCTGCTAATTCACCCATTAAACTCAATAAGCAAAGCAATTATCCATACCCATTAACCTCGACCCCCTTTTTTAAAATGCTTTCTTCAATTAAGTATTTTTCCTTCTACTCTCATCTTTTCTATTCTACATATCCTTCCTCTTGATTCACTAAGTCGACTTGGCTATTTTATGTGGACCGGTCTAAAAGTAACCAGTAGGTCCAGTACCATTGATACTTCAAGCCTTCATATCAAAATTCTACAAAATTAGTGATCCAATATTTAAACCTTTCCCAAATAAGTTTTCTTACATAGAAATAAAGAAAAGAAAGTATCTCTGTTGTCTCAAGTCTCAACAGAGCTAACAATAATCAATTCAACAAACTTGAGAAACATATTTCACTAAAAACAAGAACGGATTAAAAGGTAAGCAGATTTACCTTTCTTTACATTATAACCAGAGGATTTGAGGAAAGGTACCATCTTGGACTCTATTTCATCAAACCTAAATAGCAAAGAAAATAAATCATGAACCTGGGTAAGAGAATTAAATTTTATATATATATATATATATATCGAACCTTTCTTTTGACCATCTCACGGTTGGATCATCCATTTTGTTGACAACGATAACCAATTTAGAAACACCTAATGTCTTTGCAAGCTGGACATGTTCACGAGTTTGTCCACCTTTCTCATACCCAGTTTCAAATTCGCCTTTCCGAGCAGATATTACCTATCACAAAGCAGAACAAAATGTGATTACTGTAGTGGAATATGACTTATCTTAGATAAACTCAGTCTAGTTACAGAAGTACCAAAACGCCAACATCAGCTTGAGATGCACCACTTATCATGTTGGGAACATAACTTTTATGGCCCTGCATGGAAGGAAAATAAATATAGCCTATAGACTTGACAATTAACAGTAATTTAAGCTGAAGTAAAAAAGGCATCAAGAAGCATTCATGAGATGTCAAAATTTAGACCCACTGATAAAAGCAATTTTGCATTTGCCTACTATATATATATATATAGAGGATGTCTACTTCATCCAACCAAAGTTCCAAGGCAATGCAATTACAAACTGAGACGAGAACTGCACAATGACTCATGATTAATCCAATAGCTTTGAAGAACTTCAAAATTTCATCTTACCCTTTCATCTGTTTTAAGAAAGACATCACCTGTTTAAAGGTGCTCGCATGGCTGCACCTAGGCTCAAGGCACAGCTAGGTGAGCCTCTTGCGCCATAAGCGTGTGCCTTGTGAGAGGCAACAAGAGTGCTTGAGGCATGATTTTTCTTGTCTTATTGAAACGAGACGTATAGATGCAAATCATATCCAAAAAAAAATTTTAAAACAGCACTTATTTCTCTGCCTGGAGTATTTTTGAACATGAAAGTATAAATATTTAAGGAAATATTTAATAAATTTATTATAAAAAAATTAAATTAAAGTAATTTTTGTTTTGTGTGAAGCTTCATTCCAAAATAAGAAACAGGTTGAAGCAATGATTTAGATTTTATTAAGCATAATAGGGCTTTGCATCGTCGATATGATATGCGTAACACTATCAATCCTATTTCTTTTGATGAGATAGATGATACTAATGATGGTTGATGGGGGATTGAAGGATAACACTGAAGAAGAAAATGATTTAGTATTTGATTATAACAATTTGACTTGGAGTGAAGTTGCACGAGCTTCTGGAGTTGGTGAAGATGCCTACAGTTTTAGATCTCGAATTTCATCTTCTTCAAAAGAAGGGCAATTACATCAAAAGGAACTAAGAGAAGATCTTCTACAAGTCAACTTATTGATGAAGAGGAGGAAAAAGTCAGTCTTGAGAAAACCAATGAAGATTCAGCTATGATGATAATAATATGATTGAGGAAGATAATGAAGATTTTGATAATCTAGATATTTGAAGTTTTTAAAATTTAAATTATGTATATAAGGTATTTATTTGGCAATGAATTTTATATTTACATTACTATTTAATATTTTATGGATTGTAATTTTGTTAGTGAAATATTTTGACAGAAATTGCCTAAATATGATTGAATTGTAAAAATATATACTAAGGTGTACACCTCACCTTGCGTCGTGCACCTCGGGCCCCATAGCACTTATGCGCTTTTTGGTGTCTCCGCTTTAAATAACTATAACATTGACTAACTTGGAACTTAATTTTAAAGCTATTTCAACCAAGACATTTTGATGACACCCCCAAGAACAAACATGCTTAACCCTACAAGATTCATCTATACATCCTCTTAAAAGATAATAATAATCAACTATTTCAGACATCGACTAATTTGAGACTCTATAAAAAGGCTATAGGACCTAACATGCTTATCCTAACAAAATTCTTCCTAAAATGCAATCTACACAGGCCCTCAACTCCAACATTGACTTTAGAGGAGTGAGTGACCCTCCTTGAGGAGACAATTACACATGAGTCTCGAGATACGAGAGCCTTGATACGAGATATGATGGACATGATGAGGACCCAGTACTCGAGCCACCTCCTCCTCCTTCTGATTAGACTTATCTTAGCATATCTGCTTGGTGGACTTAATTGGACTTATTTTGTTATGATTGACTTGTTTTGAACTTGTAGTATCTGACTTAACATGAATTTAAAATTGATTGAAGAGGAAGGTTAAAAATCCATTTACCATAATCAAACCCCAAATTAAAAAGCATAATCCAATTTCCATAGTCTTATTGGGTTCTGATCCAACCCTATGTTAAACCCACATCCAACAAATAAATCTTAAAAATTAAAATTATATATTAAAAAAATATCCCAACTCCCCAATTCCCCTCTCAATCTCTCCACTAATTAAGCTCAGCCCTCATGTTGCATCCAACAAATAAATCAAAATAATAAAAACTAAAGAAAATAAAAATGTCCCAACTCCCCACTTTGACAACACACCATGCCACACCCAAAACTCATTCACAACTCCCTCTCAAAGCCCCACACATGCATGTACAGTACCTTTCACCCTCTCACAAATCTCAACACACGAGAGGAGCCCACCTCAGCTCTCACACAACACCTAGTGAATGCAACCACCACCTCCTACATCGTCATCTGTTTGAGGGCATAGCCACCATCTCTTTTGCTGCTTCTTCACTTCATCCTCTTCACTATCTTCACTGTTGCCAAACTACCAAGTAAAAACCACAGGTAAGGATCCTCAAGAGCCCACTTCAAGTCTCTCATAACACCTAGTGAATGTAGCCATCTCCTTTATACTCCCCTGTTCGAGGGCATAGCCACCATCTCTTTTGCTCCTTCTCCACGTCGCCATCCTCTTCACCGTCTTCACTGTTGCCAAACAAACAAAGAAAACCCACAGGTAATGATCCTCAAATCTTTCTATTTCCCCTCCCTCCATGGCACTGCATCACATCATTTGCATCGTCTTGCCGAAAAACCATTGCATCATTTGCATCATACCATTTGTAAAAGAAAATTATAACTCTTTTTCTTACTTTTGAGGAAAAATGCGAAGGTGGATTTTCTCAGCCACCTAAAATTTGAATTACTACATTATTAGTGTTACAAAACTAAATGACTGTATAGGTAACTTGTTCATAAGTTCTTGTAATGCCAATTTAATCTAATATTAAAGAGTCAAAACAATAGAGCTCATAGCACATAAAAGTTGAGCTACCCATCATATACATTTGAAACTAGTTGCTAAATATTAATAATTGTCAAGGGCATATATGAGGTAAGAGATGAAATTTAAATTTACCGGGGCATCCAAAATTGTAAACCTTGTATTCTCTGTTTCAAAATGTGCTCTTCCAACCTCCACAGTTATTCCCTGGGAAAGACAAAAAGAAATGAGCCAAAAAAATGTTTTAGTATCAAACTAGCTATTCCATAAGTTATTGGCATATAGAGTTATTAGTTATCATTAACAAATTATTTCTTGTGGTTCATTGCCAATCCGGAAGGTGTAATAGTATAGGAAAGTGAAATAACAATATAGAAACAGACCTTTACACGCTCCTCCTCATTGGTGTCCATGATATAAGCCATATACCTAGAACACAAAGTGCTCAATTAATATCTTAGTGTATATGATATGAATTTGTTCTACATAGGGTAGAAGATGAGAATGCCTAAGATATTCATATAATGTATTTAAAGAACAATTTTCGTATGGTCTGGTCTCCCACTGTAGAGTCAAAGTAGCTTGTTCATTAGCAACCGAACTCACACAAAGCCATATCAGTCTAACTCACAGAACATAAGGCAAAAGATGCTAAAAATTAATTTGAATGTGATAGCATAAGGAGATTTAGTCTAAACAGTGCAAGGAGATGTAGTTAAGACTAAAAACAAAAATTACCAAACAAGATTTTCAATGTCATCTCAAGTAGATGTTAACAACAAATTCGTAAAAATTTCATGAATTCTAACAAGTAGTTATTCCTCAATCGAGTTACAAAATGAATCTCAAATATCAAGTTTTGATAGAATTGTAATTCCTTCATTCTTCTTAGTTATTCCATTTATCCACCCTAAAAAATTAAAATATTTTAGAACCAGTCTGTACTAAAATGAGAAACTAGTATGAGGGATGTTCTGGTCTAGTGGAAATTATTACCCTGCCTATTATTTATAAAATTCTGCAAACCGCATATAGAAATGAGAATGAAGTATTCAATTCATTGAACCAAACTAAGAAATATATATTCCTATATAGTCAGTTTCCAAAACTTCAATTGAGTTTGTTGGGTTAAACAAAACACAATGAAATACATATATATTAAATTTTGAATGAATGAAACAATGTCAGCTGTCTCTTTTATAGACCCTACAAGTTCACTAATTTTTCAAGAATCACTGAGAAATAAAATAATACGTATTGAAAATTTAAAAAGTCTACAATAGTGTACAGAATAGCTGCATGTGAAGGAGCATAATCTGTTCTTTGTTTCTAAAAGGCAACCACCACACTTAGGCAGTTTCAACAAGGAATGTTTTCGCCTAGTTTCTGGGTGATCCATGTTAGGCAGCTGGTGCAGCACCAAAATCAAACCCCAAATAAGTTAAAGATGAAATTGGCAAAGCAAAGGATAACTATGTAAAGAAAAAAAACATCTTCAAAAATAGAATATTTTACTAATCGAAGTTGAATTTTACGTGAGACACTTGGACACTTAATAGATTCAATCCTAGAAACTCTAGAAAATAAATAAACTAATTCTGAATTTCAGTAATCCTTATTAATTGACTGCCCAAATTAAAATAAAACCAAAATAAGCTAATTACCAAATAACTTGACTAATTAACGAACAACTAAATTTTAAATTCAAAATTTTGGATCTTATTCCATATCTACATTGGAACACTTTTAACATGCAACAATCGCAAACCGCCTAGGCATCCAGAAGGGTCTAAGGAAAAGTTAGATTTAAAAAAAAATCTTAGTTCATTAGATATTAGAAAATAATCCTAATTCACCCCATGAGCCCACCCGACAAAATTTATTCGTCTAGGCCTCTAATTCCAAGTGACTTCTACCTCCCCCTTTTCATCTAATGTTGGTGGTTCGTTCGCACCAATTTCCAGCCTTCTCTTCCGTAGGTGTGGTCTATCACTTTTCTTGTTTTCCCCCTTCATTCATTATTAAATTTTTGAAGAGGAGCCTGACACAGCCGTAAAGTTGTTGCCGTGAGACCTTGTGGTCACGGATTGCAAAAACAATGTTGCAAGATATGATTGCGTACAATAGACCCAAAGTGATCCGACCCTTCCCTCGAACCCACATTGCCGAGAACTTCATGCACCTGGCTGCCCTCATTCATTATTAAATTTTTCATCGTTAAAGCTCTACACACTTGGAATGTTTTTTCACAAATTCAGTTTTTCATAGTTGTAAAGTATGAAATGTCTTATAATTATTACATGTTTAGTGCTTACTTATTATGACTAATATATTTATGATTATAAAGTTGTTTTGATTTATTAAAGAAACAATTATAATACATACACACACATATAGATATTAATGTTAGTCGCTCTAAATTTAATAGTATACTTCTCTTCCTGTTTTATTATTATTGTAATGTCGACTTCTAGGTCGTGCCTAGAACTTGGTGACTACAATTGACCCATTGCATGGCACCTATGGTCCTGGGCAATTGACATTAAATGATGTTAAAATTAAATATAGAAGAACAAGAAGAAATGGCCTATATATCACCAAGCACCCTATCAAATATTTTTTTTTTCCTTTGTATGGTTTTAGATACACTAAATTTGATGCTTTCACAAATTTAATTCAAAGTTGAAAATATAGTGAGGGAATGAACTCAATGTGACTAATCACAGTATTGTCTATGATACATGTGCTATACTCAGGCAAGTCTACAATAGTTAGAGAAGACAAAATTAGATATATTGAGTAAATTATAACAAATAATGTGCATTAAATTGTCAACCAAAAATAAACAAGTGTTAATTAACTAAGTAAACATGTAACAGCGATAAATAACATCATATTTCTCATTATAACAGATGATACAATTAGATAAATATATAATACAACAAACGAGGAGATGTGCTAGGGTAGGATAATTAAGGTTTTATTCAAGTGACCTCATTAGATCAATAAATCATTAACACACCTGAATCAGAATTATGTGAAATTTAATGGCATGTCTTTGAAATCTAATAAGTCATATGATCAATGATCTGTGATGATTAGAATGATTCAATCACGATGAGTACATTAAGAAACTCAGATCATGTTTGCATTTTTTTTTCATAGTGTGGTAGGCATAAACTATTTTAATTGATTATTTACATTGATTAAGTTCCCAACACAACAATTAATTTATAGTTAACAATCTAGATTGTATTGAATGGTCCAACCATGCCCACGTACATGTTTTAAAACGTTGACAATTATTTTATAATTAATGCTAATAAAATTATAATCATGAAAACAACCACATCTAGATTGTATTGAATGGTCCAACCAATAACCACATATGCTTTTTAAACTTTGATCTCAGCCAATCAATCAAGACCAACTAAATGTGGATTTAATTCTATTTGGCACTGACTGGATGATACATGCCCATCAAACTAGAAATGGATTGACCAAGCACCAACTAGGTGTGGTTCTTGGAGAGTAAGATTAAGTTATTTGCAAGGATTAGTAAACCAACTTGAGAATAGCAGTAGATTGTCAAAACAATTTCATACAACTTCAAAAAATTGCAAAATAAGACTTATAGCAATATTTGACCGAATGATAGATCAAGATAATGAAAATTTATTGTACCACTGCAGTATTTGTTCTGTGTATTGAAGATGTTATGACATATGTACCATAACAGTATCTCAAAATTAAATAGTAAATGGTGATTTGGAGAGTCATTCACATACCAACTATCTCGATTTTTATCCTTGGCCTCTTTTTCATACTTCTGAATTGCTCGTTCATCAACTTGACCACTGAGTAAAAGAATTTGACCACCAGCTGTTGATTTACCAGCATCTGAATTCATTGATAAAGAATTTGGGAGAAAACAACATAAATAATTAGCATTGTTATTAAATCGTGATAACCTTATGTATCTTATACTCAACTTAAAAGAGGACTAATGCAACTTATGTAAACATACCAACATGACCAATGAACACAACATTTAAGTGTCTCTTCTTGTTTTCTTCTTTGTCGGCAGGCTCTTCAGCTTCCTCATCTGTAATCGTCTTCTTGTCTTTCACTGTCATTCAGGGAATAATAAGCCGGGAGTTAAAATAAGCAGTATAATAAAATGGTACCATTGTTAAGGTGCAATGAATATAAGAATAATAGTTAGTTGAACTGTTGAAGGGCTAAGCAGAATACGAAAAAATAATTAACAGATTATTTTAAAACAATCACTGTGATGGCAAACTTAGACATCAAGTAATTTGCATATGAGGATAACTTAGGCCTTCATTGTAGATCACTATAAAGATAACTTATACAAGAGAAATAATTTGCATTGACGAATTTGAAGTCTTGTTTGTGGCTCATCTACAATGAAACCTAACTTGTATGCAATAGAATAAAACAAATCTACCCTCCCACGAAGTGACTTGCTCGGTTTCCTAATTTACCTCTCTACATATGGCTATATGGCCAAGGCAACTGGGGTTAGCGTATGACCTTTTAGCATAATAGAATAAAACAAATCATGAAACACTTTACCTCCCGTTTCCAGCTGTAATGACTGAATACCAGTCTGAATTTCTGCTGTTGTGTCTGCGAAAACAAAAAGAAAATGCAATCAGAAAATGCCCAAGTTTGCACGAATATTAAGCACAAGCAAAACAGTTTGAAAAGATTACAGAAGTTGTCTTGCTTAAAGTCAAAACCATAACTGCCTTATACTCTTATTGAAAGGCAGATGAAAATAAAAGTACAAACTAGTTCTTGTATATAGGTAACAAAAATTAGTCACCAAACAAAAAACTAATTCGCATGCATAACCACTCTAAATCATTTGAAAAGGACATTTACATAAGATTGGATAACATCAAATTAGGTAAATATAACAACTTTGGATAGGTTTTCAGCGGACAATCTATTTACCACATTACTATGTATTTTATCAACCACTTAAAACATACAGGTACGACCTATGAACTATAGATTCCTAAGATGCTCTGCATGCACATATAATTTAATCAAAAAGTGATGCCACAGTTTAGTTCCACATGAGACTTGAGGAAAACGAAGAGAGTACAAAATCAGGTAAGAGGGGCAATTGTTAAATAGGCATAATTGGACCTTCTTATGTCACTTAATATGTGATTTACCCACTTCCCGTAACCTAGGGACGGATTGTGAGAGGCACCTAGAATGAGCGTAATCACCTTTTGCTACAATAGTTTAGGTGCGTTTTTGGCGGTCGGCTGACCCGTGATTTACCTCTGTCACATAACCTGAGGGCGGACTATAAGAGGCACTTGAGGTAGTTTAAATTTAGAGTTGTTTATGTTTGAGAAATCTATTATCCACTTGCAACTCAACTTAATTTGTCGTTTCAAACCAGTAAACACGGAGTAGCAACAAACGACTTCTGTCTCAATTCTCTTATTTCTCTCTTCCTTACAACTCATTTCCCTGATCTTCGTCTCCATGTTTTATGAATATTTCCGTCCGTTTCAAACTAAATAAAAACGAACGTTTGCAAAGATCCCAGCACCATGAAGCCGGAACAATGTTCTTAAAAGACCCGTCTTTATTTCCAAAATTGTTAATTTCTGTACTCCCAACATATTTCAGAAGTTTTCCGTTGGCACATCAGAGTGGGAGAAACCAAGACATCGGGTGGAAGACGTGCGAGATCCCATATATTGAGGAATTTGATGTCAGACTTAAGATTCAGGATGTAGAGCAAAAGAAGGCACCTTCAGGTTGAGGATCTGCCAGGTCAGTGGCGGCAGCTAAGGGAGGGTGGTCCTCTGCCACAGGAACCTCCTCCTCCTCCTCCTTGCTCCAATCATCGGTGACACCGTCGTCAACGACGGAAGTCGGGTGAGGAAGGGCCTCCACTCGCGAATCGTCCTCCATCGCTTCTGGTAACTTCTTAGTCTGCGCCGCTCCGATCGCTAGGGTTTTTTCTACGGGGACAGAGTCGGAGGGAGTTAAACAAGAAATTGCGGCGCTGGAGCGAGATAAAAAAAAAACAAGGGGCCGCTTGCGACAGAACGACCGTGGCATTTGGTACGAGCAGCATCGAGTCCCAGGAAAAACGAAGATTTTTTTTTTTCGATAAAAAATTATATAAAAAAAGGGAATATTAAAAGGAATAGAATGTGTTCGTTAGAGTCGTCTGCGAATGGATTAATTAAACTAAATACCCAAATAAAATTTAAAAAAAAAATAGATGTATTTAAAATTTATAAATTATATTTCACCTCATAAATATTAGAAAGGAAAAAACACGAAGCTTCGCCATTTTTCTCATCAATTGAATTATTACGGAGACATTTTCCTTATCGAATGAATCATTGTAAATGGAAAGCTCACCTTGTTAAACTAATTGGCACAGACTCTGTCTAGTTTTTATTGTCAAGATAAAAAATCTGATCTTGAAGGAATGGAATAAATACATAAACATACATGAATCATGACTCATCCATATGTAAGCTTGTAATAATTGCCAATCCAATACAATCCAATCTCAAAAAATATGGGAATAGTTTCGAATCAAAATACAAGCAAAGTCACATCCATGAATCATGACTCATGCCACGGGTATCTCTGGAGCCAACGCAAGCAATGGCTTGGCATATTCTTCTTCATCCTTGGGGGGATGAATGGTAACAAGATCTGGAAGAGGTGTGGTAGGACCTTGCTTTCCCTTTGGATCCCAATCCAGCATAATCTTCACCTTGATTCCAAGAACACCCTAAGCAGGGGAGAAAATTTCAGCATATCTTTGACATACCCGAGAAGGACGTAAAGAAATTTTGAATGAACTTCAAAATAACCAAATGTCATGGTTAAGCAAAAGCAGGGAGAAGATAACCTGTCGAAGGAGAACATGCCTAACTGCCGAGTCGATATACTCCTTGACTGGCTGCCCAGAAGAAATCATGTACCCATCCTTGAATTTCATAGATTTAGCACGTTGTGCCCGAAGTTTTCCACTTACAATGACCTGCAATAGATCTTGATATCAATTAAAATTTCAATAGAGTATATAACTGAGAAAATTATACCTCACACCCCTTTGCGCCACTTTCCATGACGAACCTCAAGACACCATAGCAGGCCCTGAATCAAAAGAAAAAGAAACATAATACAGATATCGAATTGCTGAAGTACATGATACAACTAATTGTCTCAAGTTAAAAAGTAGAGAACCCATATTCGTAGTTCAATGTCATGAAGAAGAAAATAGGGAAGTTATGGTAATGAAAAAATACTGAGGTATTAAGGAAATGATGTATAAAGAAAAAAAAAAGAATTTATAAAGTATGTTCATCACAGCAAAGAACAAAGTCACAACTGATGGGAAATAACAGTTGTACCAGGTGCAGAACAACCAATGGCCAGGAATTGTTTTCATTGGTGACTCATCACCAATCATCTGCAACTACAAATGCAAATTAACTTAAATCTAACTAGAAATTACTTCTTTTCTTGTTTGAATGACATGAAGGTGGAAGGGAAATTCATAGATACAAAAGCCAGAACAAATATCTTCTTGAATGGATGATAACAATTGTCTTATAGATTAAGTTAGAGAAATGACCATTTCAAGAAAGAATAAATCTTTGACCATAAGCAGAAAAAATCTGTCAGTTAACTAGGAGTACAACTAGCCACTCCATTAATGAGATAATGCGGTTAAGGTAACAAACTCATAAACTAATTAAGTCGAGCTAAATAAAATCCAACAGAATTTATTCGATAGCAGAACTACAGAAACACCATTACATTGTAATAAAATGTTGGAGCATATTCCAAACTCCGAATATATAAAATATACAAGAAGCCTGACAAACTCCAAATTCATTATATGAGCATAAGAACAAACCATTAGACAATATGATGCCTAGCAGCACCATAAGCAACAATGCTCAAGAACAAAATAATAAAATAAGGAAAAAGAGGCAAAACTCAAATAAAACAAGAAAACATAGTAGTGTTCAGTCAATAAGAGAGAAAAAATTATTTCATTTTGACATGGAGTAAATGTTTCCGTTGGTCCCTGCCCAACAGAAATAGGGAATACCAAGTTTGATTGGGTGACAACTTAACTCAAGCTTTTGCAGTTAAGAGGGATGAGTTCGTATCTTTATATACTTCCTCTGATAGATAGAAGTATCAGGCTAGAACTTTCATCTAAATACAAAATGAAGGAAAAAATACAACCAAGCAAGAACCAAAAAGAGTTGCACCCTCACCGACTATACACGGGTCATCTTACTACACAAAGTTGGTAAAGTAGCCTATTTCATTACCTTTGAATAGTCATCAGCGGTAAAGTGCAGGTGTACTCAATTATAAATCAGTAGCACAAATGGTCAAATTTTCTGTCAAATTAAGTGAAATCACACCACGCACATTACACCATAACCAACAAAAAAAAAACATCCAGCCTAATATATCCATAAATCGTCAAGCAATTAAGATTTGATAAAGAAATTTGAAAGAATGAAATGGAATACAAGAAAATTGGCAAATTCACAAAAATATAATAAAATGAAGCTTTCTGTGACAAAAAAAAAAGGTGTGGAAATAATCCAACCTCCTAACAGCAAGTCCTCCGAGAAGCTTGTAACGGAGTGACTCCGCCTGAGCAATGGCACAAAGCCCTCTATTGTTCACCTTCTCGGCATATAGCTCGACCCCATTCTCAGGAAACTTGAATCGTTTCTGCACAACCGACGTCAGTTCCCTAATTCTCCTACCCTTTTCACCTATACCAGCCAAACAAACAGACGCATAGCATTCAGAAAAAACAACACAAGAGAATTACACTTAAACCCTATCTCGCTACTAACCAAAAACATTCTGGGTATGAGTTGCCCGTATGATGATTTCGGTCCGCATTGGCGTAACTCTGACCTCCACACCCGAATATCCATCCTCCGCTAGTTCTCTCGTCAGGACCTCGTTCAACTCCGCAAAAAACACGCCATCCGCCACAAACTGCGACACCGAGACGACATCGAAGAAAATGAGACACGAAGAAAAGAAAAAATCGTTGGGGAAGGAGGAATCGTGGGTTAGACCTTTCTCTTCTTACTCATCTGGGTCGCCATTTTTTTGAGGAAATGGAAGCGGAGAATTCGCCTCCGCAGTTCGTTCGGCGAAGTATGCGTTAGTTTATGAAACCCTAGAAACTAAGAACAGGACTCTATCGGGGACCTTAAATACCGGTTAACTGGAAAGATCGATCGGTTGGAAAGGAGAGAGAATTAATGAAGGGTTTAGATGGATGGTTCAGATATTGTGTGAATCCAATGTTCCATAGTAGTGGGTCCGAGACTATTTACCAACAAAAAGTCGTTGAAGCTAAGGTCGTCGAATTTTTTTGTTAATCGGGTATCCAATTACTGGGCGTCATTGGAATGTTCCTCCAAAATCTAAAATTCAATGTAAAAAATCACTTTATTAAATTTAAATACTTATTTTTTATTATACATTAATTTTTCTATAATTTATTATTGATACGTTGGTACCAACAATGATTGAACTCAAATTTTAATTAATGATAAATGATTAAAGTTAAATATTGTATGATTTAACTTTTTTACTAAGTGTGCAGAATAATGAACTTGCTGAAGTCCAGCTAGGTTGATAGCTGACATAAAATTTAGGTTGGTTGAGATCTGGTAGAAAGATTTCTTGGGTTAACAACTAACTAAAGTGCAGATTGGTTAAAATCTGATAGGAAGCTCTGGTGGATTAAGGAACCCGTTCAAGTAAGTATGCAACTGATAAGTAAGATAAGTCATTGT